>JAXIVD010002207.1:32618-62618 GCA_036785275.1 Cancer borealis
TTTGTGTTGCAAAACTAATACTTTGGCTAAATTTACTTTCCTGAAGTTATTTGAGATTTTAGATGCATTGTTTTTTGCATGTGAATTGTTAAATAGTTCAGGTTTTATATGAATTAAACAGAAATTAAATGTTTTTAATATTTTTACTGTTATAGACTGAATAATTGTCTCAATAAACCCCAACAAAAAAAACTGTGTGGTGAATTGAGACAGGTGTAAAAACTGTTTTATATGGTCAATAAACGAACATCCTCTTACTTGTTGGTGAATTGACTTGATATCTCAATGAAATAAGATCAGTTCAAACAAAAATACACACCTTTCACACAATTAGTTACCTGTTTTTGCCCCTTTGGAAAATAACAGTATGAATTTGTATACTGAGTGGCTGGTAAAAAAAGAAAGAAAAAAGAAGTAACCTACTGGTACTTTGTGTAAGTTTTAGAGGGAAGTGGTTACATCGTACTTTGTTTTACATGCATTATAAAGTCAACAAAAGCTTTACCAATCCCCCTAATTGTAAAAGTATGTGTTTCTGACACTAGCACTGGTCCACTGATCAAGTGTTTCATATTAACCTCATCAACTCATTGTTCATCCTTCTTTCCAGGAATGTAATTGTTACACTGGTGCACCCAACTTTTACAACTCTTCCTATGTATGCCCTAGCATAGGTTACTACATAGTATTTCTCTTCCTCAGGGTAAATCTTGCACATGCTAACGGACTACAACTGTAGGGCATAAGTCCCTGACCCACCTGCACGGTGCCGGCACGGGGGGGCGGGGGCTGATCCTGCAGGGAGTGGAGGTGCAGGCGGCCGTCTTTAAGGCTGATCCTTCCATGCCTACTCTGCCCTTCTGCGCGGTGAACAGCAAACATGAGGCCGTCCTGCAGCAGGTTCCTGACGGGCTGAGTCAGGCTGCGGAGGTCCTCCACCTCCACCTCCACCTGCAAGTGATGAAGCGATAAGTGGTAGGAACAGCAGCTTGGCAAAACAAAGTTATACAGTGAAAATCCAATAATCCGGAAAGCAGCGGAAATCACGAACTCCGGATTATCACATTTTCCGGACTGGTGAATGTGACTTCTAAAAATGGTCTAAAAGTCTGAAAATAATCGTTACATTTTATAAACAGAAATACGGTGTTGTGCTTGTGTTTTTATTTACTTTTGAAGTGTAGTACAGTGTAGTGCATTATTTTGTTCAATAAGGGCTATTGGGTGAATAAAAAGACAAAGTAATACCTGAATACTGAACACAACACTAAGTAGTAAGTGGCGCAATGTTTATCTCCACTTTGTTTATCCGCGACCTCAGAAACCGACCACCTGATAGTGATGTTAATTCATCTAAGATTTAATATAAAATAATCAACTTAAAATCATTTCAAATGTTATAAATATTTAATTAATTAATTGTAATTTTGTTATTTCAATTATCCTAAATTCATCCCTGTCATCATTTTCACATCTTTACCATCTCTGTCTCGAGACGTTTTGCAGAAATACTGGGAGATATTCGGCATTTTGTTGTGTTTTGTGTTGCTGGTTAGTGCCTTAGTTACTATAGTCTCAACTCATTACTCCTTTCTCTAATGTTCCTAGTTGCCCCCCTGTGTATTTATCATAACCAATTGCAATAAATTGTCTATATAATTATTTTTCTCAATAAGGGATTTTGGGTTAATAAAAGGACAGAACTATGGCTGAATTTGGCTCAAAATATGTGTGAGTGTGTGTGTGTGTGTGTGTGTGTGTGTGTGTGTGTGTGTGTGTGTGTGTGTGTGTGTGTGTGTGTGTGTGTGTGTGTGTGTGTGTGTGTGTGTGTGTGTGTTTGTGTGTGTGTGTGTGTGTGTGTGTGTGTGAAGAGGTTCACTGCAGCAGGAGGGAGCCTTGGGGCTGCCTCCCTCACCTTCAAGGGTGCCATCAGGGCCTTGAGCCTGTCCGTGATGGAGGAGGCTGGTGCTGCCTGCTGGTCAGAGTCCCCTGCAGCACAAGCAGAACTACCCGCCGTCTCCTGGGCAGCCTGGACGCCCGTGGCGGCCTCTAGGGCAGCACTTGATGCTTCCCTCACCTGAAACAGGAACACAGACTCAGGTCAGAGGTCCTCAGCCACACCCTCACTGCTGCCTCCACACAGGGAAGGGAGGAGAGCCACACACTGGCTCCTCCACGCCCACACAGGCAGAGAGGGACATGTCAAGAACATCTTCCTGCTGCCACTACTGCCATGGCGAGAAGCCTCTGTCAGGAAAGTGGACACAGAGGATGTTACGAGTCAAAGGAATACAAAGGAAGAACAGACAGCAACAGTCCTATTGAACCTAACAAGGCTCTCTGTGTAGCTACACTCTACTACTATATATCTACACGTTAGAGATGAAAGGGCAACAAAGTGGAAGGCTCCTCTCCACCCACCATTCCCTCAAGCCAAAGCTGGTTGGAACAGGAAGTAATAACATGTATGAAAAAGTTAGCATGAAATGTTTATAGAAACGTGAGAAAACAGGCTGAACCTACGGCTATTGCTAACGCTAAACTATAAAAACAAAATAAATAAAGTTTCTTATGCAGGAGTGAAATAATCAATTAGGGTAACTGATGCTATGTACTTATCAAGTTTATTCTCAACAGTTTCATCGCATTACTGTTAACTATTTGTGCTGGCAAAGAATTCCAAATAGTCACAATTTTATTAAAGCAAAAATTCTTCCCTTTGTTCCATTTAAATCTCTTCCCAATGATCTTGAAGCCATTGTTACGAGTGGTGATTGTGACATCTGTAATTACATAATCTTGAAGCCATTGTTATGAGTGGTGGTTGTGACATCTGTAATTAGATAGTCTTGGAGCCATTGTTATGAGTGGTGGTTGTGACATCTGTAATTACATAGTCTTGAAACCATTGTTATGAGTGGTGGTTTTGACATCTGTAATTACATAGTCTTAAAGCCATTGTTATGAGTGGTGGTTGTGACATCTGTAATTACATAGTCTTGAAGCCATTGTTATGAGTGGTGGTTGTGACATCTGTAATTAGATAGTCTTGAAGCCATTGTAATGAGTGGTGGTTGTGACATCTGTAATTATATAGTCTTAAAGCCATTATTATGAGTGGTGGTTGTGACATCTGTAATTAGATAGTCGTGGAGCCATTGTTATGAGTGATGGTTGTGACATCTGTAATTAGATAGTCTTGAAGCCATTGTTATGAGTGATGATTGTGACATCTGTAATTAGATAATCGTGGAGCCATTGTTATGAGTGATGGTTGTGACATCTGTAATTAGATAGTCTTGGAGCCATTGTTATGAGTGATGCTTGTGACATCTGTAATAAGATAGTCTTGGAGCCATTGTTATGAGTGGTGGTTGTGAGATCTGTAATTAGATAGTCTTGAAGCAATTGTTATGAGTGGTGGTTGTGACATCTTTAATTAGATAGTCTTGAAGCCATTGTTACGAGTGGTGCTTGTGACATCTGTAATTAGATAGTCTTGAAGCCATTATTATGAGTGGTGGTTGTGACATCTGTAATTAGATAGTCTTGGAACCATTGTTATGAGTGGTGGTTGTGACATCTGTAATTAGATAGTCTTGAAGCCATTGTTATGAGTGGTGGTTGTGATATCTGTAATTAGATAGTCTTGAAGCCATTGTTATGAATGGTGGTTGTGACATCTGTAATTAGATAGTCTTGAAGCCATTGTTATGAGTGGTGGTTGTGACATCTGTAATTACATAGTGTTGAAGCCATTGTTATGAGTGGTAGTTGTGACATCTGTAATTAGATAGTCTTGGAGCCATTGTTATGAGTGGTGGTTGTGACATCTGTAATTAAATAGTCTTGAAGCCATTGTTATGAGTGGTGGTTGTGAGATCTGTAATTAGATAGTCTTGGAGCCATTGTTATGAGTGGTGGTTGTGAGATCTGTAATTAGATAGTCTTGGACCCATTGTTATGAGTGGTGGTTATGACATCTGTAATTAGATAATCTTGGAGCCATTGTTATGAGTGGTGGTTGTGACATCTGTAATTAGATAGTCTTGGAACCATTGTTATGAGTGGTATTTGTGACATCTGTAATTAGATAGTCTTGAAGCCATTGTTACGAGTGGTGGTTGTGACATCTGTAATTAGATAGTCTTGAAGCCATTGTTATGAGTGGTGGTTGTGACATCTGTAATTAGATAGTCTTGGAGCCATTGTTATGAGTGGTGATTGTGATATCTGTAATTAGATAGTCTTGGAGCCATTGTTATGAGTGGTGGTTGTGACATCTGTAATTAGATATTCTTGAAGCCATTGTTACGAGTGGTGGTTGTGAAATCTGTAATTAGATAGTCTTGAAGCCATTGTTATGATTGGTGGTTGTGACATCTGTTATTAGATAGTCTTGAAGCCATTGTTATGAGTGGTGGTTGTGATATCTGTAATTAGATAGTCTTGAAGCCATTGTTATGAGTGGTGGTTGTGACATCTGTAATTAGATAGTCATGAAGCCATTGTTATGAGTGGTGGTTGTGACATCTGTAATTAGATAGTCTTGAAGCCATTGTTATGAGTGGTGATTGTGACATCTGTAATTAGATAGTCTTGAAGCCATTGTTATGAGTGGTGGTTGTGACATCTGTAATTAGATAGTCTTGAAGCCATTGTTATGAGTGGTGGTTGTGACATCTGTAATTAGATAGTCTTGGAGCCATTGTTATGAGTGATGGTTGTGACATCTATAATTAGATAGTCTTGAAGCCATTATTATGAGTGGTGGTTGTGACATCTGTAATTAGATAGTCTTGAAGCCATTGTTATGAGTGGTGCTTGTGACATTTGTAATTAGATAGTCTTGGAGCCATTGTTATGAGTGGTGCTTGTGACATCTGTAATTAGATAGTCTTGAAGCCATTGTTATGAGTGGTGATGTGACATCTGTAATTACATAGTCTTGAAGCCATTGTTATGAGTGGTGGTTGTGACATCTGTAATTAGATAGTCTAGGAGCCATTGTTATGAGTGGTACTTGTGACATCTGTAATTAGATAGTCTTGAAGCCATTGTTATGAGTGTTGATTGTGACATCTGTAATTAGATAGTCTTGAAGCCATTGTTATGAGTGGTGGTTGTGACATCTGTAATTAGATAGTCTTGAAGCAATTGTTATGAGTGGTGGTTGTGACATCTGTAATTAGATAGTCTTGAAGCCATTGTTTTGAGTGGTGGTTGTGACATCTGTAATTAGATAGTCTTGAAGCCATTGTTACGAGTGGTAGTTGTGACATCTGTAATTAGATAGTCTTGAAGCCTTGTTATGAGTGGTGGTTGTGACATCTGTAATTAGATAGTCTTGGAGCCATTGTTATGAGTGATGGTTGTGACATCTGTAATTAGATAGTCTTGAAGCCATTGTTATGAGTGGTGGTTGTGACATCTGTAATTAGATAGTCTTGAAGCCATTGTTATGAGTGGTGTTTGTGACATCTGTAATTAGATAGTCTTCAAGCCATTGTTATGAGTGGTGGTTGTGAGATCTGTAATTAGATAGTCTTGAAGCCATTGTTATGAGTGGTCGTTGTGATATCTGTAATTAGATAGTCTTGAAGCCATTGTTATGAGTGGTGGTTGTGAGATCAGTAATTAGATAGTCTTGAAGCCATTGTTATGAGTGGTCGTTGTGATATCTGTAATTAGATAGTCTTGAAGCCATTGTTATGAGTGGTGGTTGTGACATCTGTAATTAGATATTCTTGAAGCCATTGTTACGAGTGGTGGTTGTGAAATCTGTAATTAGATAGTCTTGAAGCAATTGTTATGAGTAGTGGTTGTGACATCTGTAATTACATAGTCTAGAAGCATTGTTACGAGTGGTGGTTGTGACATCTGTAATTAGATAGTCTTGCAGCCATTGTTATGAGTGGTGGTTGTGACATCTGTAATTAGATAGTCTTGAAGCCATTGTTATGAGTGATGGTTGTGACATCTGTAATTAGATAGTCTTGAAGCCATTGTTATGAGTGGTGGTTCTGACATCTGTAATTAGATAGTCTTGGAGCCATTGTTATGAGTGGTGGTTGTGACATCTGTAATTAGATAGTCTTGAAGCCATTGTTATGAGTGGTGGTTGCGACATCTGTAATTAGATAGTCTTGAAGCCATTGTTATGAGTGGTGCTTGTGACATCTGTAATTAGATAGTCTTGAAGCCATTGTTATGAGTGGTGGTTGTGACATCTGTAATTAGATAGTCTTGAAGCCATTGTTATGTGTGGTGGTTGTGACATCTGTAATTAGTTAGTCTTGAAGCCATTGTTATGAGTAGTGGTTGTGACATCTGTAATTAGATAGTCTTGAAGCCATTGTTATGAATGATGGTTGTGAGATCTGTAATTAGATAGTCTTGAAGCCATTGTTATGAGTGGTGGTTGTGACATCTGTAATTAGATAGTCTTGAAGCCATTGTTATGAGTGGTGGTTGTGACATCTGTAATTATATAGTCTTGAAGCCATTATTATGAGTGGTGGTTGTGACATCTGTAATTAGATAGTCGTCGAGCCATTGTTATGAGTGATGGTTGTGACATCTGTAATTAGATAGTCTTGAAGCCATTGTTATGAGTGATGATTGTGACATTTGTAATTAGATAGTCGTGGAGCCATTGTTATGAGTGATGGTTGTGACATCTGTAATTAGATAGTCTTGGAGCCATTGTTATGAGTGATGCTTGTGACATCTGTAATTAGATAGTCTTGGAGCCATTGTTATGAGTGGTGGTTGTGAGATCTGTAATTAGATAGTCTTGAAGCAATTGTTATGAGTGGTGGTTGTGACATCTGTAATTAGATAGTCTTGAAGCCATTGTTACGAGTGGTGCTTGTGACATCTGTAATTAGATAGTCTTGAAGCCATTGTTATGAGTGGTGGTTGTGAGATCTGTAATTAGATAGTCTTGAAGCCATTGTTATGAGTGGTGCTTGTGACATCTGTAATTAGATAGTCTTGAAGCCATTGTTATGAGTGGTGGTTGTGACATCTGTAATTAGATAGTCTTGAAGTCATTGTTATGAGTGGTGATTGTGAGATCTGTAATTAGATATTCTTGAAGCCATTTTTATGAGTGGTGCTTGTGACATCTGTAATTAGATAGTCTTGGAGCCATTGTTATGAGTGGTGGTTGTGACATCTGTAATTAGATAGTCTTGAAGCCATTGTTATGAGTGGTGGTTGTGACATCTGTAATTAGATAGTCTTGAAGCCATTGTTATGAGTGGTGGTTGTGACATCTGTAATTATATAGTCTTGAAGCCATTGTTATGAGTGGTGGTTGTGACATCTGTAATTAGATAGTCTTGAAGCCATTGTTATGAGTGGTGGTTGTGACATCTGTAATTAGATAGTCTTGGAGCCATTGTTATGAGTGGTGGTTGTGACATCTGTAATTAGATAGTCTTGAAGCCATTGTTATGAGTGGTGCTTGTGACATCTGTAATTAGATAGTCTTGAAGCCATTGTTATGAGTGGTGGTTGTGACATCTGTAATTAGATAGTCTTGGAGCCATTGTTATGAGTGGTGATTGTGACATCTGTAATTAGATAGTCTTGAAGCCATTGTTATGAGTGGTGGTTGTGACATCTGTAATTAGATAGTCTTGAAGCCATTGTTATGAGTGATGGTTGTGACATCTGTAATTAGATAGTCTTGAAGCCATTGTTATGAGTGGTGTTTGTGACATCTGTAATTAGATAGTCTTGAAGCCATTGTTATGAGTGGTGGTTGTGACATCTGTAATTAGATAGTCTTGAAGTCATTGTTATGAGTGGTGATTGTGAGATCTGTAATTAGATATTCTTGAAGCCATTGTTATGAGTGGTGGTTGTGACATCTATAATTAGATAGTCTTGAAGCCATTGTTATGAGCGGTGGTTGTGAAATCTGTAATTACATAGTCTTGAAGCCATTGTTATGAGTGGTGGTTGTGACATCTGTAATTAGATAGTCTTGAAGCCATTTTTATGAGTGGTGCTTGTGACATCTGTAATTAGATAGTCTTGGAGCCATTGTTATGAGTGGTGGTTGTGACATCTGTAATTAGATAGTCTTGAAGCCATTGTTATGAGTGGTGGTTGTGACATCTGTAATTAGATAGTCTTGAAGCCATTGTTATGAGTGGTGGTTGTGACATCTGTAATTACATAGTCTTGAAGCCATTGTTATGAGTGGTGGTTGTGACATCTGTAATTAGATAGTCTTGAAGCCATTGTTATGAGTGGTGGTTGTGACATCTGTAATTAGATAGTCTTGGAGCCATTGTTATGAGTGGTGGTTGTGACATCTGTAATTAGATAGTCTTGAAGCCATTGTTATGAGTGGTGCTTGTGACATCTGTAATTAGATAGTCTTGAAGCCATTGTTATGAGTGGTGGTTGTGACATCTGTAATTAGATAGTCTTGGAGCCATTGTTATGAGTGGTGATTGTGACATCTGTAATTAGATAGTCTTGAAGCCATTGTTATGAGTGGTGGTTGTGACATCTGTAATTAGATAGTCTTGAAGCCATTGTTATGAGTGATGGTTGTGACATCTGTAATTAGATAGTCTTGAAGCCATTGTTATGAGTGGTGTTTGTGACATCTGTAATTAGATAGTCTTGAAGCCATTGTTATGAGTGGTGTTTGTGATATCTGTAATTAGATAGTCTTGAAGCCATTGTTATGAGTGGTGGTTGTGACATCTGTAATTAGATAGTCTTGAAGCCATTGTTATGAGTGGTGGTTGTGACATCTGTAATTAGATAGTCTTGAAGCCATTGTTATGAGTGGTGTTTGTGACATCTGTAATTAGATAGTCTTGAAGCCATTGTTACGAGTGGTGGTTGTGACATCTGTAATTAGATAGTCTTGAAGCCATTGTTATGAGTGGTGGTTGTGACATCTGTAATTAGATAGTCTTCAAGCCATTGTTATGAGTGGTGGTTGTGACATCTGTAATTAGATAGTCTTCAAGCCATTGTTATGAGTGGTGGTTGTGATATCTTTAATTACATAGTCTTGAAGCCATTGTTATGAGTGGTGGTTGTGAGATCTGTAATTAGATAGTCTTGGAGCCATTGTTATGAGTGGTGGTTGTGACATCTGTAATTAGATAGTCGTGAAGCCATTGTTATGAGTGGTGGTTGTGACATCTGTAATTAGATAGTCTTGAAGCCATTGTTATGAGTGGTGGTTCTGACATCTGTAATTAGATAGTCTTGGAACCATTGTTACGAGTAGTGGTTGTGACATCTGTAATTAGATAGTCTTGAAGCCATTGTTATGAGTGGTGGTTGTGACATCTGTAATTAGATAGTCTTGGAGCCATTGTTATGAGTGGTGGTTGTGACATCTGTAATTAGATAGTCTTGAAGCCATTGTTATGAGTGGTGGTTGTGACATCTGTAATTAGATAGTCTTGAAGCCATTGTTTTGAGTGATGGTTGTGACATTTGTAATTAGATAGTCTTGAAGCCATTGTTATGAGTGGTGGTTGTGACATCTGTAATTAGATAGTCTTGAAGCCATTGTTATGAGTGGTGGTTGTGATATCTGTAATTAGATAGTCTTGGAGCCATTGTTACGAGTGGTGGTTGTTACATCTGTAATTAGATAGTCTTGAAGCCATTGTTATGAGTGGTGGTTGTGACATCTGTAATTAGATAGTCTTGAAGCCATTGTTATGAGTGGTGGTTGTGACATCTGTAATTAGATAGTCTTGGAACCATTGTTATGAGTGGTGGTTGTGACATCGTTAATTAGATAGTCTTGGAACCATTGTTATGAGTGGTGGTTGTGACATCTGTAATTAGATAGTCTTGAAGCCATTGTTACGAGTGGTGGTTGTGACATCTGTAATTAGATAAATTTGAAGCCATTGTTACGAGTGGTGCTTGTGAGATATATAATTGATTAGTGGTTTATGTTAATGGTGTCATAGCCACAGAAAATTTTAAACACTTCCATTAAATCCTCCCATAGCCTATATTTGGAAAACTGAATAAGTTAAGTCTTGTTTTGCAATCTAATGATAATTTTATTAACTTTTCTTTGTATTGTCTCCAGAACTGAATGCAATATTCTCGATGATGGCGGCGTACAAGTGCATTTAATAGTGTCGGGATAACTTTATGTACTTGAAAGTCCTTCCAATGAATCTGACTAGTTTTGTAATACATCTTTAAATAATGATAATAATAATATTATAATTGATATATCTTTATATATAATGATCATAAGATAATAACATAAGAAATGAAGAGACTGCAAGAAGCCAGTTAATGACCTACAAGAGGCAGTTCCTTGTCCCCCACCCTTGGAATAATCCAATATTTAGTCATACCACCTGTCATCCCTATCCATACTCTGATCCAACCGTCTTTTAAAGCTACCTATTGACTCAGCACTTACTACGTGTCTATCCAGCCTATTCCAATCATTCACAACTCTATTAGTGAACCAATATCTACCTATGTCTGTCCTGAATCTAAGTTTTTCTAGCTTGTACCCATTTCCACGTGTCCTATCCTGGCTACTAAATTATAAACTTAATCAATGTTTCCCTTATTAATTCCTTTTACCCATTTGTAATTAAATAGTCGTGAAGCCATTGTTACGAGTGGTGGTTGTGACATCTGTAATTACATAGCCTTGAAGCCATTATTATTAGTGGTGGTTGTGACATCTGTAATTAGATAGTCTTGAAGCCATTGTTATGAGTGGTGGTTGTGACATCTGTAATTAGATAGTCTTGGAGCCATTGTTATTAGTGGTGGTTGTGACATCTGTAATTAGATAGTCTTGAAGCCATTGTTATGAGTGGTGGTTGTGACATCTGTAATTAGATAGTCTTGAAGCCATTGTTATGAGTGGTGGTTGTGACATCTGTAATCAGATAGTCTTGAAGCGATTGTTACGAGTGATGGTTGTGACATCTGTAATTAGATAGTCTTGGAGCCATTGTTATTAGTGGTGGTTGTGACATCTGTAATTAGATAGTCTTGAAGCCATTGTTATGAGTGGTGATTGTGACATCTGTAATTACATAGTCTTGGAGCCATTGTTATGAGTGGTGGTTGTGACATCTGTAATTAGATAGTCTTGAAGCCATTGTTACGAGTGGTGGTTGTGACATCTGAAATTAGATAGTCTTGAAGCCATTGTTACGAGTTGTGCTTGTGACATCTGTAATTAGATAGTCTTGAAGCCATTGTTACGAGTGATGGTTGTGACATCTGTAATTAGATAGTCTTGGAACCATTGTTACGAGTGGTGGTTGTGACATCTGTAATTAGATAGTCTTGAAGCCATTGTTATGAGTGGTGATTGTGACATCTGTAATTAGATAGTCTTGGAGCCATTGTTATGAGTGGTGGTTGTGACATCTGTAATTAGATAGTCTTGAAGCCATTGTTATGAGTGGTGGTTGTGACATCTGTAATTAGATAGTCTTGGAACCATTGTTATGAGTGGTGGTTGTGACATCTGTAATTAGATAGTCTTGAAGCCATTGTTATGAGTGGTGGTTGTGACATCTGTAATTAGATAGTCTTGAAGCCATTGTTACGAGTGGTGGTTGTGACATCTGTAATTAGATAGATTTGAAGCCATTGTTACGAGTGGTGCTTGTGAGATATATAATTAATTAGTGGTTTATGTTAATGGTGTCACAGCCACAGAAAATTTTAAACACTTCCATTAAATCCTCCCATAGCCTATATTTGGAAAACTGAATAAATTAAGTCTTGTTTTGCAATCTAATGATCATTTTATTAACTTTTCTTTGTATTGTCTCCAGAACTGAATGCAATATTCTCGATGATGGCGGCATACAAGTGCATTTAATAGTGTCGGGATAACTTTATGTACTTGAAAGTCCTTCCAATGAAGCTGACTATTTTTGTAATACATCTTTAAATAATGATAATAATAATATTATAATTGATATATCTTTATATATAATGATCATAAGATAATAACATAAGAAATGAAGAGACTGCAAGAAGCCAGTTAATGACCTACAAGAGGCAGTTCCTTGTCCCCCACCCTTGGAATAATCCAATATTTAGTCATCCCACCTGTCATCCCTATCCATACTCTGATCCAACCGTCTTTTAAAGCTACCTATTGACTCAGCACTTACTACGAGTCTATCCAGCCTATTCCAATCATTCACAACTCTATTAGTGAACCAATATCTACCTATGTCTGTCCTGAATCTAAGTTTTTCTAGCTTGTACCCATTTCCACGTGTCCTATCCTGGCTACTAAATTATAAACTTCATCAATGTTTCCCTTATTAATTCCTTTTACCCATTTGAAAACCTCTATCATATCCTTTCTTGCCCTCCTTCTCTCTAGGGAGTGGAGATTAAGACGTTTTAACCTATCTTTGTTTGGGTAAATTTCTCAGCCCCTGAATCATCTTGGTCATTCTTCTCTGAACTGCCTCCAAGGAGCCTATATCCTTTCTATAATAAGGGGACCAAAATTGAGCTACATAATCTAGGTATCTCTCTACCACGTCCTGCACGCCGGCCCCAGGAAGACAACACGTCATCCTCGTCACCCTATCGGCCTCACAGGTCTCATCTAAATATCTAATCCTGGAGTCACTCAGAACTAACGACCATAATAATGTTATAATCAATATATCTTTATATAATGAAAATACTGGTAATAGGTAATGAATTTATATATCTTCAATTAATAATAATAGGTTATAATTAATATATTGTTTTTATATTATGATATTATAATGTTCAACCGTTGGTGCACGACACCATGCAAGTAATATATCATCTTCAAATACCGATAACTATGATTTAATTAACATATCGTCTTCACACGAGGGAAACTAAACTTCGGTAAATACAATATATCATCTTTATATACCAGTTGCATTGTCCTAATACTACTTTTGAACAATTATTTGCATTATTATATTGCATGAAAAATGGGTTTTAATGATATTGACTATAAAAAACCAGCAGTGAATGCAATGCCTGTGAGGTGCAATTGCCAGATGTCATCAGAACAAAACAATCTGAATTATACGTCACCACATTTTTGGACGAATACACTTACCTTTCTAATGGTGTTGACTGTATGCACGTCAGGAAACATTGCACAGCACTCCTCCACTCTCTGATTCTCCTCGTCGGTGCGATACTCTGCATTGTCAATGACCTCATAAGCTTTAGCTCGCGTGGACACTGTGCGCAGCTCCTGCAGCACAGCGAGCAACTGCTGCTCCCCCTGCTGCTCCTCCTCCCTCTTGACAGCTACCTTTGACTCCTCCTGCCGCACCTGCACCCTGGCACTCTTGCTTTGGTCCACCAGTGCCTGGAGTTGGTCCTCCAGGTGCTGCTGCCGCTCACCCCAGCCCACCAGAGTTGTCTGGTAGTGGTGTAGCTGGGCCTGGATCTCTTGGCTGGTGTGGATGGCAGCCAGGACCTTTGTCTCCTGCTCCTGCAGGAGAAATTGTACCGGCCTGCTGAGCCCCCTTGTCCCCTCTTGGCATCGTTCTGATGCTAGTAAAGCAGCTGGCTCTGCTGCGTCCTTCACAGGCTTGGGTGGTGGGCTGGCTAAGGCTGCACCTCTCAGCCTTTTTACAAGGGCTTCAGTAACATACGAGACAGGGAACTGCCCTGCCTCAGGCACAGCATGGCTGAGGCGACAGGTGGGGCACGTGACCTCACCCTGATCCTTAAGTTCATTGATGCATATCGTACAAAATGTATGCCCACACGGCAGATTGCGCGGCCGCCTGAATGTGTCATCAAAGATGGTGAGACACACTGGACAGTCCTCAGCGTTGTTGTCCTGGAACAAAGAGGCAGCATGAAGGAGTGAACACACCAGGAACACACACGATGCAGCCGTGTGAGTGCAGGGACAGAACACACTTTGAAAAGGAGGGAGGGGAAACTAACCCTATCCCTGGATTCCTGTACTACAGCAATCATGCAGGGCAAGACACCCCCCTTCCTCACACACATACTCATGCATATCAAAGTAGCCCTGCCTTGCCTCAACACTGTTGCAGATGAAGACTCACCATGGTTCAGACTCCTCTTCACCTGCTGCTTTCTTGTCCTGCCTTCAGTGTACACGATGCCCCGTCAATTAGCCTGTAGGGAACAACACCATTCATTAACAAAGATATCACCCCACACCACCAATACCCATTTTTCAATTTACAATCACCGTGTAGTTGCATACCGTAAATTACGGTGTACAAGTCAACTTTTTGAGCCTGAGAAAACCTCTCCAAAACTTGGGATTGACTTATACGTTACCACCGAGTAACCAACAATACTAACAATTCTTGTACACTGTAACTCCAGCAGGTTGACACAAATATTTCCAACTAAAAATTGTGTTCAGTGAGCTTAACATATTGAACACAGATAAATATATAAAAAATAAAATAATAATAAAAGTTCAGTTTATATCAACACAAAACCATTGGCTGTTTCCAACAACTGATCACAGATTGTAAACACTGAAACTATAATAAAGAAAAATAACTTTTCTTTATCTAGGTTTTATAGTTAGATTTATAAAAATAGGTCAAAATAAACAAAATAATATTGTAGTGTAGAAAATAATAAAGAAAAATAACTTTTCTTTATCTAGGTTTTATAGTTAGATTCATAACATAGGTCAAAATAAACAAAATAATATTGTAGTGTAGAAAATAAGAGTACAAATTAAGTTATTTGGGGGGGAGGCATATGTGCGTGATATATGGCCTTTGAAAAATCTAGGGGAATTTCACTAGTTTTGGGAAATTTCCCCACATTTAACCTAAATTAACCTGACCAATCCTAACCGGGGGGGCTGCGCCCCCCCTGGACCCCCCACTGTGACACTGTTTCAACCTAACCTAACCTAACCAAACCTAATTTATCCTAACCTATCCTAAAAGGGGGGCACAGTCCCCCTGGATTCCTCCACAGACACTGTTGTAACCTAACCTAATCTAATTTTTGGTTGAATTGCAAATTTACCAAGTAAAATTTCAGAACTCACAATACCTTAATGAGCGCCACAATACCACACACGCCTGTCAGACCTCAGTTTACAAGGCGTGTGACAGTGGGGACACTGAACACCTGTTGGTAGGACGCCGTGTTCCCTCAGAAAGTCGTACACCAAATCGTTTTTGGAATGGAATTTTGCGATTATTTGCCAATAATCCAATTCACAACCTTGACAAGTAACTTCAACGGTAGCCATGATACAACTGACCTGTTTCTAGCTGTGCCACGTCTACTATTACATATAGCAAGCTGTGATTGGCGCAGCTGGTGCTGGCAATTGGTGGTGGCACGTCATTGGACAGAGGAAATATAGACAATATAATAATTCTCTGTTGTAACAACACCCAATCCCATGCTTGAAACCAAAGCCCGTGCTAAAAACAATTGATAGTGTTTGTTTGTTTATTTTGACTTAGCGATACAGTCCAAAACTGTTCCACATTCACGGACGTATTGCAGTGTTATTATTCATTTCCGACAGGTAGTGTAATCAGTGAAAATGTTGTAAATAGTAAGAGCAACAAGCTGAGGGTAGCCATAACCATCGACTGTTTAATGGCATAAAGTATAGTAATACCAAAATGGCGTCTGCACCTCACACATCCCCCTTTTAGTCATAGAAAACATTTGAAAGCTTATAAATTAACATAACATAACAATCTAACTATACCTAACCAAATCTAATTAAACCTAACTAAACCTAAAAAAAAAAGCAGCCTAACTATTTATGGTGATCTGAACAAGTTTCTGAGGTTGAATTTGCAGTGCATTATAAAGGTAACGAGATATCGAGTGGTTAAGGAAACGAATCTTTACCAATTTTTCTAATCGGCTATCCACACGACCATATGTTAGTTTACATTCACTGTTGTTTGGTTCCTGTTAAGGTTCGTCATGAAGTAATATAACACTCGGAACATCTCAACAACTTCCGCAGAGCATAGGTTTGCTTACTGAAGGAAGGGGGTAATTCTGGGGGGTTGGCACTTAACACCACCACAACACCACAAACCCCATTTCAAATTTCATTCCACCATTTCCAACATGTCCAAATGTCCCGGTTTAATTTATATTCCTGTTGCTTTCTACACATTCAGTACAAGTGTGTGTGTGTGTGTGTGTGTGTGTGTGTGTGTGTGTGTGTGTGTGTGTGTGTGTGTGTGTGTGTGTGTGTGTGTGTGTGTGTGTGTGTGTGTGTGTGTGTGTGTGTGTGTGTGTGTGTGTGTGTGTGTGTGTCAGGTACTCACCTTTGTTGTTGTTGTTTAGGGCTAGGATGATCCTTGGGGTGGTATGTGCCCTGGTGGAGTCCTGTGAGGGTATCACAGGCAGGAAAGCTGTCCTGTCTTCTTGAGGAAGGCGCAGGTGTGGCGGATGAAGGAGGGTCGAATAGAATGTATTCTCAGAAGTTCAGAACTGCGTAGTACTTGCTTCTCCAAACAGTGTGTCGTCCCTGCTTCTTCTTCTTCTTGCTTTTCAATCACACTTATTTTCTTTACGTTTTTCACAAGTCTGTACAAGAAACTGTTTAGTATTTTCAATTAATTTTCCACTTCCGCTTGGCTTATACGTGACAGGGTCAGGTTGAGGTTCGTCTTCTTCTTCTTCTTCTTCTTGTGACCTCTTTCGCTTTTTATCGCTTCGTAGGTCCTCTTTCCCTTCAGTGTTCTGCTCCTGATTCCTCTGCAACCTGCGGAGGAGCACCAGAGAGCACATCACAGGGAACACAACTGTAAACATATTATGTCCGTTTTCCCCACGCCTGTGTCAGGAACTCTTTAGCTGCCCTTATGATTTTCTTTCTCTCTCTCTCTCTCTCTCTCTCTCCCTCTCTCCCCTGTGCAGGCCCAGCACTGTGAGGATTCCTCCGTCCTCCTCCTCCTCCAGTCTTCTACGCCACTCTTCTCTTCCTACCACTGCCGTTATAGATCCTATCAACCTGTCTCTTTCCTCATCGTACCTGCCACACTCTACTAAGAAGTGCCCTTTGGTCTCCCTGATTCCTCTGCAACTACTACAGTCCTGGTCTAACCCATCCCTGTTCCTTGCATTTACCTCAAGTGTGCCTGTCCTAGCCTTTACTAGTAGTCTACTGCCCCAATCTCCTACATGCCACTTGAGTGCCTCGGGCCTCTCCTTCCACCTATACCATTTCAGTGTGGACTTAGCTTCCATCCCTGCCTGCCATCTAGCTAATCCACCCTCTTCTATCCTTTTCTTTACCTCTCTGGGCTTCATCCTATGCCAATCCTCTTCCAAATTCTCCCTTCTTTTCCATCTATTCGTTTCTTTCTTCCATGACGACCTGCTATTACCTTTTCTCAGTACCTGCTTTGCCCACCTATCCTCATCAAGTCCTTCCATCTTCTTTACAAAGTTTAATTTCCCTTTAATTATTCTCTCCCTGAAAGTACTCCAGCCCATCTCTCCTCTAATGGCTTCTACTGCTGTACTGCGTGGAGCACCCAATCCCCACCTGCCTATTCTATTCTGACTCTTCTCTAGCTTTGCTACATCCCCCTCCCGGTAATAGGTAATCTCAGACCCATATAGACAGTACGGCACAGCCATCCCCTTCCATAAACTCCTCCCTACTTCGTACTTATTAATTGATCTACTACCTGCATTAATTATCATTCCCGTCATCTTCCTGGCCTTCCCCTCCTTTATCTTCATCTGTTTCTCTCCTCCAATTCTTTCTTTACTCACTTCTAGCCCTAAGTAAGTGTACCTATCCACCACCTCCAGAATGTTGTTTCCTAACACCCACTGTCCCTCCTCCTGGCTATTAAACTCCATCACCTTGCATTTTCTTTCACTGTACCTAACATTCCACTCTCGCCCATATATACTGGCTACCTGCAACATCTCTTCCATGTCCTCCTTGCTCTCTGCCATTACCACAATGTCGTCAGCATAGGCTAGGCACCCTAATCTCCTATCCCCAACACTGACTCTCTTCCCTGTCATCCTAATCCTCACTATCAACTCCTCTATGTATAAATTAAATAGTGTTGGGGAGATCACACAACCCTGACGTACTCCTATGTTATTTCTCAGCCATCCAGTACAAACATCACCTATCGTAAACTTCACCTCATTTTCCTCATACATCTTTCTAATCATCTGCACTACCTTCCTGTCTATCCCTCTGTGCGTCAGTAGTGTCATTAACTTGCTCCTATTTACCCTATCATATGCCTTTTCTAAATCTAGGAATACTAAATACAACTCTCTTCCTACCTTTTTATTCCTCTCTATGACTTCCTTCATCACTAGCACATTTTCTAGGCCACCTCTCCCCTTCCTAAAACCACTCTGTTCCTCTCCGAGAACCCTTTTCTCCTCTATCCATTTCCTCAGCTTATCGTTTATCACCCACCCAAATGTTTTTGCCAGGGTGTTCATTACTGCGATGGGTCTGTAATTACCTATGTCCTCCCTTGACTTACCCCCTCCCTTGTGGATTAGAGTAACCCTACTTCTATTCCAATCCTGAGGTACTTCCCCCCCCCTCCAGTATCTTCTTGAACAGCCCAGCTAGTGCCTGCCTAAGTGCCTCCCCTCCATACTTTATAAATTCCCCCAAGATTCCATCTGTCCCACCTGCTTTTCCTATCTTGATGGCTCTTACTGCTGATGCTATGTCCTGTTCCTCTATCTCTATGCTCTCCATCTCCCTAACTTCACTGTATAGAGACAGGTATCCCATATGCTCTTCCTCTTCCCCCTTCCATATAATCCTATTCCAATAATCTTCTATCACGGGCACCACCTCCTCCTCGCTGCTTGCCTCCCTGCCATTCACCTTCAGCTTAACCTCCTGGTGTGGACCTGTTCCACCCAGGTTCCTCCTTAACCGCCTCCAAGCTTCCTTTTCTCTCTCCCTCCGTGGCATGTTGCTCAGTGTTCTTGCCTGCTCTTCCTCCCACTTCCCTATCTTCTTTCTAATGGTTGACTGGGCCCCTTTCTTCGCCTCTACATACCTGTCCCACGCCTCTGCCCACTCTGCTCTGTACCTTCCTCCCATTTGCTTTGCCAGTCTAGCTAAGTTCCTTTGCTTCCTATTTTCCCTTTTTCTGTCTCCAATCGCCTTAGCTACCTCCTCATCCCACCATCCCTTCAGTTTTATTTTCCCTACCTTGAACTTCTTTACTCCAACGGACTTCATCGCCTGACGTTTTATGTGTTCCTTAATGTCCCCTTCCCATTCGCTCACTGTCCTTTCTACCTCTTCTACCTCTCCTGGCATAGTTTCATCCATTTCTCTGCAGTAAGCTATCCAATCTGCATTCTTTATATCCCACTTTTCTTTCCAAACTTCCTTCTTAACTCCTGTGATCTTCCTCGTCTTCCCGCATGTGATCCCTATTAGGACGTGGTCTGAAAAATCTACCTCTTCATTTTTCCATATTTTACAGCCCTGCTTCTCTACCTGATCGTTAACCAACACATAATCTATTGCAGAATCACTTCTCCTATCTCTCCAGGTCACCGGGTCTTCTAACTCCCAGTTCTTGATCCTTAGGTCCGTATCCTCAACAAACTCTAAAATCATCTGCCCGTTTCTGTTCACTACCTCCTCCATTAGCCCTATGTGCCCATTCAAGTCTCCCATTATTACCCATCTATTCCTCCCTACCTTTTCCTTAATGCTTTTCAGCGTCTCATACAACTTCTTATTCTCGTCATGATTCATTCGACCCTCAACTCCCATATACACCACAGTCACCCACCAGTCACTCTCCTGTTCCCTAACCTTTACTGTTAATACATCACCCTTATTATACCCCAGTCCACTGTCTAACTCCCTAGTTAACTTGATCTCCTCGATGCTCCTACCCTCCTTCTCCCTCATAATTACCCCCACACCTCCACCTTTCTTCTCTCCAGCTTGCCTACCTCTACCGATTACTACCCAGCCCCCTTCACTCCACCCAACGTTATCATGCCACCCAGTTTCACCTACTCCTATCACATCATACTCTCTCCCTTCTTCTATCAGAGTCCTCCACTTTCCCTCACTCCACCCATTCGTGTTCAGGAAGGCAAGCAGCATCTCTCCCCTCCGCGCCCTTCCCTATTCCTGCCTAGCTGTCCTAGCCTCCTCCCAGTGCTGGGCCCACTCCACCACATTCCACGCCGTCCACACCTTCCCAATGTTGGACAAGTGGATACCGTCCTGTGTGATCTTTATCTTGATCTTGGTACTGATATTGACGTCACTGGTGACGATGTTTCCCTCAAGTCAGGCCTATGTATCGGCAGCTCCTATGAGGTGGATTAGAAAAAAAATAGAAAGCACGTAGAAAAAAGGGAAAAAAACGATGCATTCTCTAATTACACCCCCTAGTTTCTCGATCTCGCATACCACAGAAATTCTTTCACCGCGTCAATCATCTGTTCACTTGTCTCCCCACACAGCCCCAGCAACAACACCATCCATTCCCTTCCAGTTCTTTCAATCATTTCATTAATTTCACGTCCCATTTCCATTCTGTCCCGGTCATACTTTACACATTCCAGTACTACATGCTATACCGTCTCATCCTCTCCCATGTTACACATCTGGCACCCTTTGCTGCGGGACTCTGACCATCTGTAGTTCCTTGCATTCACATCCATACACTGTGCCCTAGCCACCCAGGCTTCCATCATACCACCCTACATACATCGGAGCCTCTTTCTCTCTATACCATCCCAAAGTCTTCTTTCGTTCCACCTCAGTCTTCCATTTACCCAGTCCCACACCACACCTTTCACTGTTTTGTCTATCTCACTTTTCCACTTTTTCACATCCCACTCTAACCCTTTTCTATTTCTGTTCATCACCTTCCATTCGTGCACCCATTCTCTCCCTTCAGGAAATCTATGCACCCACCTAACCAGCATGCCACACCTGTCTACCATATTCATCTTCTCCCACTTACTGCTCCTTACATTCCATAAATACACCTTTCGTGCAATTTTTGTATTCTCCATTCGTTCCAGCCTAACTTTATATCTCAAAGTTGCCTTTATATGTCTCTCCCTAAATGTACTCCATCCCATTTCACCTCTCAGAGCTTCTACAGCTGCATACCTTGGTGCATTCAGTGTCATTCTTGCTACTCTATTCTACCCTACTTCCAACTTGTCTTTCTCCTTTTCACTCCATACAATCACTTCCATACCATACATAATACTCGGAACAACCATACTCTTCCATATCTCTCGCAATACATCATATTTACTCGCTCTCATTCTTGCTGCACTCCCTAGTCAGCCAACCTACTGATTCACCATACTAATGTTTTCATTCTTTGTCTTTTCACATCCATTTGGGCTCATCCATATCCCTAGGTACTTAACTCACATACTTGGTGCAGCTCTTCCACTCCAAGTCTCCATGTAGCATTTCTCTCATCTTCTGATATATTCACTATCATTACCTTGCTTTTTCACAGCTAAAATTCACTCCAAAATCTCTTCCATACTCATCTACCACATCTAATAAGCTTTGTAGCTCCTCTGCAGACTCACTTATTACAACTACATCATCTGCATATAACATGCATACCTTGTCTATCCCAACACTCACTCCTGCATTCATTCTTCTCAACCTGACTGCTAGTTCTTATGTGTACATACTAAGTAACATTGGTGACAGAATACATCCTTGCCAAACCCCGTTCTCACTCTTCACCCAATCTGTCCCTAGTTTGTATCTAGCTTTGGTATCAATATACATACTCCTGACAATTTTGACTATTTTTTCACTCAGCCCAATCTTTTCTACAACTCTGCAAAGCATTTCTCTATTTACCCTGTGGTAAGCTTTCTTTATATTTAGAATTCCTAAATACAGCTTATCTCCATCATTCTTTTTTCTTGCAATTATTTCATTCACAACAAATACATTATCTTCCACTCTTTTGTCCACTCGGAAACCATTCTGCTCTTCACCCAGCACTCCTACTTTCTCAATCCATTCACACAATCTCTCATTCAACACAGCACAGAACACTTTGCCTATTGTGTTCACAAGGGCAATTGGCCTATAATTCTTCAACTCATTCTTACTCTTGTATCCTCCCTTATGAATTAGTGTTACTCTACATTCATTCCACTTTCTCGGCACCCTCTCTTCTCCCACACTTCGTTAAATAACTCACTCATCCTATCAAGCATAACCTCACCACCATTCTTATAAAATTCATATGGATATCATCTGGTCCTGCTGCCTTACCATTCTTCTGTCTTTTCACACATTTTTCAACCTCCTCCCTGCTGATCCTTCCATTCAACTCATTCGCATCCTTCCTTTCCAGTGTGAAGCACCTTTCTCTCACTTCCAATATCTCACCTACACCTCCTATGTCTTCCCAAAACTCTTTAATTGACTCCCTGATTTCATTCTTATCTGTAATACATTCACCATTCACTTTCAAGCTTTTGACATTTTCACAGTCTGACATGCCTTCTCCTCTCATGAACCTATACCAATCACGCCCTCCTTCCATTCCCTTCTCCCTCAAGGCTTGAATAGCATTCCTTTCACACTGCACTTTCGCAACACTTATCTTTCGCTTCGCCAATCTTTGCTATCACGCCCTCCTTCCATTCCCTTCTCCCTCAAGGCTTGAATAGCATTCCTTTCACACTGCACTTTCGCATCTCTTATCTTTCGCTTCGTCAATCGTTGCTGCTTCATATGCACTATCCATACACTCTGGTATTCACCCTCAGCCTCCTCACTATCATGCCTCCTTTTCTTTAACAGCCTACACTGTTTGTTTAATTAACCTCTTACGCTCCCTTCTCGCATCCCTATTATCATCATTCCACCACGGCTTGTTCATTCTCTTTCTTCCAGTCATTCTTACAAACCCTATCTTACTGGCCCCACCACTTCTCATATTTTCAGTCAATCTCTCATTCAGTTCATCTACACTCTCTGATCTCCCAGTGTCCCACATTTTTTCACTCAAGCAAACTTGAAAATTCTTCCAGTTTCCATCCAGTAATACAATTCTACCTAAATAATATAGTGTTGCTGTATGTCCTTGATGCCTTGAGTGTTGTTATAAATATGATGCCCATTTAGGTGTCTAGGAAGCCTTCGTATTTTCTTTGTTTTTTCTCTCTTGGTAGTTCGTTGCAAAAAGGAGCAAGCGCCACACACACACACACATACACACACACACACAGTCATTGTTCTGCAGCAGGGAGCGTCAGTGCGGCTGTGTATATATATATATATATATATATATATATATATATATATATATATATATATATATATATATATATATATATATATATATATATATATATATATATATATATTGACTTTCATAATTAGACTTGCATTGGTTTACGTGTATATAATTGGTAATGCTGAATGGGTATATTTGGTAATTATAAGAGTCTGTTTCTCAATATATTCAAGAGAGAACGTAAACATTTGAGGTGTCACTATAACAAATTTTAAACCCACGTCAAATAACAGGCAAGAGGCAAGTCCATCTGTGCCTCCATAAAGCCTACTGGCGCTAACAGTCTGTAATATATATATATATATATATATATATATATATATATATATATATATATATATATATATATATATATATATATATATATATATATATATATATATATATATATATAATTGAAAGGAATATACTATGATTTTTTGTAACTAATTTTTCCTTACCGTCTCACATCTAAAAAATAATGTTCCCGCCAATTCCTCAATATTTTTTAGTGAGGAGAGGAGACTTTGGTGATGAGTTATGGTGAATCTCGTTTAGTTAGAAAATAATGTAATCATAATGAAACCTAACCTAACCTAACCTAACCTAATTATAATGTAACTCTAATGTAACGTAACAATCATAATGTAATCTACTATAGCGATGAGTTATAGTGAATCTCGTTTAGTTAAGATTAAAAGAACATTATAAAAACATATATTTTTACCCTGTTAGGAGTGTGTGTGTCCTTTATTAAAAATTGACCGATAGCTTTATTTTATCCCGTAGCTGGAAAATCTGAAGTTATGATACACCCCGCTGTTTATCGGTCAAAACAAGAACAAAAGAGTTGAAACAAAGAAAGGTTAAAAATAAAAAAAATAAAAAAAAATAAAACCAAAATAGGGAGAGATTATGAAAAAAAATCGAAGCGCTCCACATCTATTTTTTTTTGTCCACTGTCCACCTAAAAAAAAGGGAGGGGATGAGCGGTGCGTTGGGGGGGGGGTTGGAGGTGTGTGTGGGGTGGGGGTAGGGAGGAAGGGAGGTAAGGGGGGGTAGGGGAGCATACTAGTATCAACATTGTTCCTATGAGTCTTCGTAAATCCTCCTACTATGTGTATTATTACCATATACTCATCATACACTAATCATACGTTACACACTTTATTGATGACATAACCTTCCGTGACACTACCAATCTTACAGCCATACACCGTTACAAACAGATACACAGACAGACAGACAAGATGGACGCTTCTACTCAACGTTACTACTGTTACTACTGTTGTGATTACTGTTACTAATCTTACTCTGACAATTTCATGATGTAATAAATGTGTCTGTGTCTGTGTTTAGTCTCTCATATGAGGTTGATATGAGGTTGTGTGAGGTTGATATGAGGTTGTGTGAGATTGATATGAGGTTGTGTGAGGTTGATATGAGGTTGTGTGAGATTGATATGAAGTTGTGTGAGGTTGATATGAGATTGTGAGAAGTTGATATGAGGTTGTGTGAGGTTGATATGAGGTTGTGTGAGATTGATATGAGGTTGTGTGAGGTTGATATAAGATTGTGTGAGATTGATATGAGGTTGATATGAGGTTGTGTGAGGTTGATATGAGGTTGTGTGAGGTTGATATGAGATTGATATGAGGTTGTGTGAGGTTGATATGAGGTTGTGTGAGGTTGATATGAAGTTGTGTGAGGTTGATATGAGGTTGTGTGAGATTGATATGAGATTGTGTGAGGTTGATATGAGATTGTATGAGATTAATATGAGATTATGTGAGGTTCATATGAGATTGTGTGAGGTTGATATGAAATTATGTGAGGTTGATATGAGGTTGTGTGAGATTGATATGAGATTGTGTGAGATTGATATGAGGTTGTGTGAGGTTGAGGTGAGATTCTGTGAGATTGATATGAGGTTGTGTGAGATTGATATGAGGTTGTGTAAGATTGATATGAGGTTGTGTGAGATTGATATGAGGTTGTGTGAGGTTGATATGAGGTTATGTGAGATTAATATGAGATTGTGTAAGATTGATATGAGGTTGATATGAGGTTGTGTGAGGTTGATATGAGGTTGTGTGAGGTTGTGTGAGGTTGATATGAGGTTGTGTGAGGTTGATATGAGATTGTGTGAGATTGATATGAGGTTGTGTGAGATTGATATGAGATTCTGTGAGGTTGATATGAGATTATGTGAGATTGATATGAGATTGTGTGAGATTGATATGAGATTGTGTGAGATTGATATAAGGTTATGTGAGATTGATATGAGATTGTGTAAGATTGATATGAGGTTGTGTGAGGTTGATATGAGGTTGTATGAGGTTGATATGAGGTTGTGTGAGGTTGATATGAGATTGTGTGAGGTTGATATGAGGTTGTGTGAGGTTGATATGAGGTTGTGTGAGGTTGAAATGAGGTTGTGTGAGGTTGTGTGAGATTGTGTGAGATTGATATGAGATTGTGTGAGATTGTGTGAGGTTGTGTGAGATTGATATGAGGTTGATATGAGGTTGTGTGATGTTGATATGAGGTTGTGTGAGGTTGATATGAGGTTGTATGAGGTTGATATGAGGTTGTGTGAGGTTGATATGAGGTTGTGTGTGGTTGATATGAGGTTGTGTGAGATTGTGTGAGGTTGATATGAGGTTATGTGAGGTTGATATGAGGTTGTGTGAGGTTGTGTGAGGTTGATATGAGGTTGTATGAGGTTGATATGAGGTTGTGTGAGGTTGATCTAAGGTTGTGTGAGGTTGATGTCTTTGGTTGGTGAGTAAGGTTGGCGTGAGGTTAGTGTTAGGTTGGTGTGAGGTTCTTGAGGCGCCGCACAACCTCTGATCCTTGGCTGATGAAATGACTAAATAATAATGATCAACACACTTAAGAGAGTTAGATGAATGTTAGTTATCGCTGAGCTGGTGGGGAAAGTACACTTCTATCCTTTGTCTCCTTGTTTTATTGTTGCATTTATTTATTCATGTTATTTCTAACGTGTTGCAAATCAGTTATCGTCAATGTGCTTTTGGCGCCTCGTGGTAATGAAGCTAATTGCTTATGTGTGTGTGTGTGTGTGTGTGTGTGTGTGTGTGTGTGTGTGTGTGTGTGTGTGTGTGTGTGTGTGTGTGTGTGTGTGTGTGTGTGTGTGTATGTGTGTGTGTGTGTGTGTGTGTGTGTGTGTGTGTGTGTGTGTGTGTGTGTGTGTGTGTGTGTGTGTGTGTGTGTGTGTGTGTGTGTGTGTGCGTGTGTGTGTGTGTGCGTGTGTGTGTGTGTGTGTGTGTGTGTGTGTGTGTGTGTGTGTGTGTGTGTGTGTGTGTGTGTGTGTGTGTGTGTGTGTGTGTGTGTGTATGTGTATGTGTGTGTGTGTGTGTGTGTGTGTGTGTGTGTGTGTGTGTGTGTGTGTGTGTGTGTGTGTGTGTGTGTATGTGTATGTGTATGTGTGTGTGTGTGTGTGTGTGTGTATGTGTGTGTGTGTGTGTGTGTGTGTGTGTGGGACTGAGAGGTGTGTGAATATCACAGGGTCTGTTTTGGTGAAGTAAGAGGTTGAGGGCTGTGAACTTAGTCTAAATTTTAAGGCTAAAATATTGTGCTATAGTAGCAGTCCCCCTCGACCCTCAGCCCGCTTCTCGCGCATGCGCACTAGCCCTTAGCAACCAGCCAAGACCACGGCGTCCATAGCAACCAGCTGTACGCCATAACTACCCTATATATACGCACCCTCATTGCCACTTTATAGTCTATACACCTTGACTCCTGATACTGAATTTATTATAACACAATGGCTGACTTTGATGATGCTGCAGTTGTGCGTGAACTGGCATCGACCGAAATCGGTAGAATGACAAACGCACAACTGAAACGTGCCCTGACAGCAGTACTGGGAGCAGAGAGAAGCTCAGCAGAACCCTCTAATGCCGTACTGTTGGAAGAGCTACGTTCTCTGCGAGAAGACCTGGCACACATGAAAGGATTAGCTCAAAAAGTAGAGCGTATGTCAGAGAGTCTGAATAAAGCTAACGAGATTATACATAACCAGCAGTTGTTTCTGGAGACTCTTGACAATAAGGAGCGGCGATGTAACTTGGTGATGACTGGCCTATCGGAAGATCCAGACGAGATCGGCGAAACTGACGGGGAGAAGGTTATCAAGGTGTTGGAAGCAGCAGGTTGTCCCGACCCTACTCACACAGAGGGTTGGCTGATGAAGAGACTGGGACAAGCCAACGATCGTCGTAAAAGACCACTTCTCATCACCGTGGAGAACCAGTCGAAGAGGGATGCCTTACTACGCATGGCAAGGAACTTGAAAAATGCTCGGGAGCCGCTCTTTACTATATACATCAAAAAGGACATGCATCCAGCTATAAGAAGAGAATATGCTCGCCTTTGGAAGAGAGAACGTGAAGAAAAAGAAAAACCTGTAAATGTGGGCGTAAACATCACCTATGACCGAAAGAGTCGCGCTCTGCTTCGAGATGGTGTCATCATTGATAGGTACTCTCCTCAATTTTTCTAAGTGCCAGACAAAAGAATCACAAGCTTCGTCTAGTTTCCTGGAGTATCAGTGGATTGAAAGATAAGTTGGAAGAACCTAATCTATTAAAGTTTGTTTTGAGTTACGATATTGTGTGGTTGTTGGAAACTAAGAAATATTTTCATCTCAATGTGCCTGGTTTTAGCGTATATACTAACGTGTCGAGAAGCGGTCTGCATAGAGGTGGTGTTGTGATGCTTGTTGCCAGCTGGTTAACGAAATATGTCTCGCGTATAGACACAGATACCGAAGGTCAGATCTGGTTACAGTTGTCCTGGTGGCCTAAGTTAAAACTAGGAGGTGTTTAGATCCCCCCAGATGATTCACCGTATTATCAGGCCTCACAGTTCGGACAGCTCGCAGCCCGCACTAACGAAACGGACAAAGTGGTGGTGATGGGGGACTTAAATGCCAGAGTCAGTGAACCCAGGATTAGCGACGAAAGTGGTTACCAGTATGAATATCGAGGAGTGAAAGATCAGACAGTTAATGACCACGGTAGAACACTTGTAAATATATGTAACAATAATAGAATGGTGATAGTTAACCATTTGAGACGAGGAGCAAGGAATATGGGTGGTGACCTAACATTTAAGCGAAGAGATGGCTGGGTATCTGAAATTGATCTGTGCATAGCAAAAGATAATTCCTTAGATTTAATTGAAGAACTTAAAGTAAATCAAGAGATTGGTGGATCTGATCACGCACCGCTGTGTGTTACGCTAAATCTGGGCAGCGAGGATTGTGTGTCATCGGAGGAACTTGTATCGAGGTCGGCAGCCTTAGGTAATTCGTATCACCCACATTTATTGCATAAGCTACGCAAGAACATATGTCACGAGATGGTTGATCTGGAGAGTATGGCGAGTGAACTGAACAATCTTACCCCGCCAGAAATGAATGAGGATGATGACGTTGAGGCTGTGCTGGCGGCGGGATGTAACATGGTGATGGATTGTGCACGTAGACACACAGCTCGGCGGCATGCGGATTGCAGCCACTCATGGGACCAAGCCCAACCGAGATGGCAGAGACTACTCAGTAAAAATGATTGTAAAAGTATTTGGAAGGCAATTGACTGGAAAGGGAAAGTACAGGAAGAGGAGGTGGAAAAGCCTTCAGAAAATTAATTCAAAGAGCACTGGGAATAATTACTGAATGTACCTAATGAGCGAGATAGTTCCAATGACGAGTCCTTTACAAGTGATATTGATAACTTGCCATACATACCGGTTCTAGACAATCCATTTTCTATGTCAGAACTTGATGAGGCAATGTGCCTAATGAAGAAAAAATCATATGTAGGAATATGCCCAGCTTTATTGACTGTATTTGATGTATCATGGAGATTATTCCTCTTGACAATCTTTAACGTAGTATTCTCTGGTGTATGTTTCCCTGTGTTGTGGTGTCACAGTAAGTTAGTGGTTCTATTTAAATCAGGTAACCGCATGCTGTGTAATAACTATAGGGGGATCAGTATAATGGATACCCTGGCGAAGCTGTATGACACCATGATACTGAATAGACTTAAACTATGGTGGAATATAGACAAATGTCAAGCAGGTGCACAGAAAGGAAGAGGCTGTGTGGAGCAAATTACTGCTTTGAGACTACTCTGTGATTATGTTAAGTACAAGAAAACAAAATTGTATGTGGTCTTTGTAGATTTTAGCAGGGCTTAAGATCGGGTCCCGAGGAGAACAGTTATGGAGTGTTTAAAGAATTTAGGATGTGGTAGAATAGTGACAAAGGCAATAAGAGCTATGTATACTTGTACAAAAAATGTTATGAATTCTGCAGTAATTGATTCATCCATTGGTGTTCGCCAAGGGGCCCCGACCAGTTGCCTGCTTTTTACACTGTATATTGACAACATGGTGAAAATGCTGAAAAATGAAGTTGAAGCAGATGGTTTCTTAGGTGACTTACACACTATGCTTTTAATGGATGATGCTGTGATACTAGCAACAAGTAGGGAAATGTGTGAAATAAAGATGAATATTGTGTGGCGTTATTGCAGTGACTATGGAATGGTTATTAATTAAAAGAAAACACAATTTTTTGTTATCAACAGTGAAGAGAGAGACAAACGTGACCTCAGAATAGGTAGGGTAAGCGTAAGCTATGGTGCCAGGTACTCGT
>JAXIVD010002208.1:0-7500 GCA_036785275.1 Cancer borealis
TATATATATATATATATATGTATATATAATATATATATATATATATATATATATATATATATATATATATATATATATATATATATATTATATATATATATATATATATATATATATATATATATATACACATATAATGTATACATATATATATATATATATATATATATATATATATATATATATATATATATATATATATATATATATATATATACATACATACATATACATTGTTGCGGGCCCCGCCTGTCACCATAACATCGTCTGGTAAAGACGGGAGTCAAGCCCCACAGAGGAATGAAGATTCCCTGAGAGTGAGAAGGAAGAATGTTAGGCGGGTAAGGAGGAAGGCCACGCTGAGGCTATGACACTCTGTGCGGGCTCTGCCAGTGATAATAGTGTGTTTTGGGTCAGCTGAGTATGCGGCTGGGCATGGAAGAGAGTTACATTCTTTGTATTAGTGGGGAGGCAGAGTATGTGGCGAGAAAGAACGGGAAGAGTTGGAGACGTGTCTACGTGACATGTCTGTGTGTTACGTCTTTTGTTTGCAAATCACGTGGCCAAGACCAGACGTGGAGGTAGAGAGAGAAAATGCGCGGGATGTGTGTCTCAAGATCACGTAGCCAGGCGTGGCGGGAGAGTGAGAGAGAGAGAGTTGCCAGCGAGTTTTGGTTAGGCTTTTACTTGAATTTCGGGTCTTCTCATTCTCCTAATTTTCCTGACTTTCCCTCTTTCTTCTTTGTGTTGCAAGGTATCCTATCTTGTAGACAATTCCTTTCTGCATCCTCTCGTATGTTTGTTGTTGTCCTGCGTCGTCTCTGTGGCCTGTGGTGATTTTGTGAAAGAGAAGTTATTAGGCTATGTTTGTCGATGCGGCGCGGTGTGTGAGAAACACGGCGCGCCGGTGGTGCGATTTGGCATCTCTGCCTGGGTAGATGGGAGCTTGAGGAGATGCCGTGAGAGAGAGTTACCCGCTAGCCGTTACCAGGAACACCTCGCGCTCTGAGCTCCCCACAAATTGGCATTATTTTGCCTGTAACCTCCTCATATTTAAGGGAGTGGGTTATCTGTTTGGCCTCTTAGATAAGGGGTATATTTGTGTAGCTAGACAGCAGGGCCCTGTCTGTAGAGGAAACGGTTACAAGTCAGAGCACAGAGACGAGTGTGGTGACAGTATCATTAACACCTAGCTAGCGGTGAACTCCACCTAGAATTTTATCAGACTGTTCAGTCTCGGGGAAGTAGTTTCGGCGTTGTCTGCGTTGTCGGCGTTGTCTGCGTTGTCTGCTTTGTCGGCGTTGTTTGCCTTTTTCGGCGTTGTCTTCGTTGTTCTCATTGAGAGAGAGAGAGCCTATCATCGGGGGCCTCTTGTGCGATAACACAGACGAGGAGTAATCCCGTCGTAGTGTTAATTAATTACGACTCATATAACGCACTGTATGGAGTCCCCTCGTGGGAGGCCACTTTGCAGGGTGTTATTAGAATCGAGAGGAGTTATTATTCAACCAGAAGTGGGTGGAAAGACACCTTGTGGGCGGTATTCTGGTTGGAGCGATAGCTCCTTATCTAGGCACTGAAATTTTGTGCTCACTGTACGTCTCTTTAGAATGTAAGGAGGAGAAGGTGGTTACTACTGGGAGATTCCTTGTTCTTTGGAGGGTTAAAAGAACTGGCGACCTCTGTGTTTGGGGGCTAAGAGTGCATAGGTTCCTTAACCAGGCACTTCTTGTTTAAAGCCTATTGTCCAGCCACCGGCGTGTGGCCCTCGGAGTGACTAGTCCTACGGTATAGTCGACTTTCCTTGTCCTTTGATGGGTCAAAAGGACGTATAAACATCAGCACTACAGTTCGTACACGCCCGTAACGTGGTTGTGACTGGGTTGTTCATAAGTAGACACCCGGCACTAGGGCATAAGAACCGTGTCCGTTACGGTGTGACCGTAACAAAATTGGCGACCTCGTCAGGATTCTAAAGAATTACAGTGATTAGGAAAGCAGTGTTAGGGTGTTGTTAGTGTGAGCCCACACACACTGTAACGATGGAAGACAACCGTGATGTAATTACTTCCTTTGAGGATGGCTCGGCCCGAGCCAGTCCTGTACGTGGCGTTAGTGAACAGCCATGCCTAGGTGAAGATCGGCCTGTTAGTCCTGTTAGTGAGCGTAGAACTGCAGGACGATTAAACTTTGCTCAGGAAGTGCTTGAACAGCCCCTGCAGCATACAACGGACCGTGTTGGTTCTTTTGAGAACGTGATGGGTTCAAGGAGAGTGAGCCCAGCTGCCAGTATTACTGACAACCTCCAGTCTGTCGGAATGGAGATTCCAACTCGAATTGAAGAGGATGGAGATAGAAGCTGCGAACGAAGCGAGAAGGTTGGAGATAGAAGCTACGAACGAAGCCAGAAGAGTGGAATTAGAAGCCGAAGAGAGGAGAGAGGCTAGAAGATTGGAATTAGAATCTGAAGAGAGGAGAGAAGCAAGAAGAGAAGAGCTAGAAATCAGAAGGTTGGAGGTGGAGAAGCATAGAGAATTTGAATGGGAAAGATCTAGACTTGGGGCCAACTCAACTCATAAGGGAGGAGAAGGAGATAACTCAGTTGAGCGCCAGATGGTAAGGAGTCTGCAGCTCATTACTGACTTTGACGAGCAGAGGGTTGCAGAATGGTTCAGAAGGTTTGAGAAGAAGGCGGCTGAGTTTGGTTGGCCAGAAGGAAGATGGGTTGGCCTTGTGGCCAATAAGCTGAAAGGCAGGGCATTGGAGGCATACGACAATATGTCGGTTGAAGATTTAGAAAGTTACGAGGATTTTAAGGCTGACATCTTGCGGGCTTACGAGCTACGGCCCGAAGCCTATCGCTTAAGGTTCCGAGGTGGGAAAAAAAGATCCGGAGATTCTTACCTCGAGTGTGCCCGCCATTTAGAACAGGCATTTAAGAGATGGATCGTGAGTGAGGGAGTGGATACTCTCCGCGACCTGGAGGAGTTGATGGTCATGGAGCAGTTCATTAATGCTGCTGATAAGGAACTGGTGCCTCTCCTCAGGGAGAAGCGTTTTAAGACGCTGAAGGAGGCTGCCACCTGGGCTGACGACCATGTGTTAGCCCATCGCTCGGAGCCTCGTGCTGGAGGTGGATTCAAAGAGGGAGGACCACGAGGGCCAGGGGGCGGTGGTAGTGCTGGTTCTGGTGCTCCACGTTCCCCTCCCCGAAGTCACGGCTTTGGCAATAAGAGCGGGTTCGTTAAGTCTCAATCCCCCGCTGCCCCTTCAGGGCCAAAAGGAGGGTCAGGAGGAAAGATGACCTTTAGTACTCCAAAGTACGATAACCAACCTACGTGTTATAACTGCCATGCCAAGGGGCATTTTCGATCTCAATGTCCCAAACTTGTGACATCGGGCCCCTCCAAGACGCCCCAGAAACCAGTTGCCTTGCTGGTGTGGCCTGACCAGTGTCGTGAGGAGAGGCTGCTCGCTCCTAAGGTTCACGAAGGAGATAAAGCTTTTGATGGGCTTGTGTTGGATTGTGAGGAGGGGGTTCAGGCGGTTTCACCTGTTTACCCCCCTGTTGTTGCTTCTGTGACTCCAGCTAACTCGGAGCTGGACTGGTGTCGCCCATTTCTGTGTGGGGGCACTGTCGAAATTGACGGGAACGAGTATCCTGTCACTGTCTTGCGAGACACTGGCGCACAACAGTCCGTGTGCCGAAATGTCCCCGGGACTAAGATGACTTCTTCAAAGGCAGTGTTGTGTAGGGGCTTCAACGCTGTCGAGAAATTTGTGACGGCTGAGGTGAAGCTGTCGTGTCCACTGATCACCACTTCGGCTCAAGTGGCAGTGGCGGAACAACTGCCTGTGGCAGGTGTTGATTTCCTGCTAGGGAATGACCTAGCAGGAGGGAGAGTTTGGGTGCCCACCCCTACGGGAGGTGAGGCTTCTGAGGTGTCGGGGCATAGTGTGCCCGACCCTGTTGCTGTTGTCACCCGGTCGCAGACCGAGAGGGTGATGCAGGCTGTTGCTCCTGGGGCCGACTGCGACAGAGCAGGGCTACCAGAAGAGGAGAACAGTGGTAATGAAGAAGCTGCCGCTCCTGGGGCCGACTGCAAAGAGGCAGGGTCACCGGTGTTGGAGGGCAGTGAGGAGGAAGTTGTTGGGGTTGTCACCCGGTCTCAGGCTAGACGGGTGGAACCGGCTGCTACTCTAGGGGCTGACTGCGACATAGCAGGGTCACCGTCAAACGAGAGCAGTGTTTGTCAACTGGATGAGTCAGAGCCGGGCTCTCCAGTGAGTCAAGGTGTGGGGGCTGACTGCCGCGGTGCAGAGCCACCCATAGAAGCATCTGACTCGGTAGAGGTTGTCGCCGAGGGTGAGGAAGGAGTGTTGAGGGTAGAGGAGTCTTGTGCTGGTATTCCTCACTCTGAGGGGCACCTCGGAGGAAGCACCCAAGCGGTGGTGTTTCCTGGTTGTGAGGCTGTGGGTCTCGGTACTCAGTCCGGGCCCCAGCCTGGTGTGTCAGACAGTTTGTTGGGGGTCACCTCCGAGGGAGGGGAGACTTCCAACTCTGCAGGGGAGTTGGAGACTCCCATCCCTGCGGAGTGTACCGGAGACAGGGAACAGGCTGTTCCCTTGTCTGGTGACTGTTTGACGGGTGAGGCCCACCTGGAGGGTCCACCTATTTTGGCCGATGAGGAAGTGGTGGATGAGTCCACACCACGCCTCAGGCCCCGGGACAGAACCAGGGAAGTGTCGGTACTGCCCCTGCCGACAGATCCTGTGGTCCTGTCCAACCTTACTTGTATTGAGCCGGCGTTGCTCATCAAGGGACAGAAAGGGGACCCAGAATTGGCCTCTTGTTTTGCTAAGGTGGGAAAGGAGATAAGGGGAATAGAGGAGTTCCTGCTGCAGAAGGGAGTGTTACACCGCATGTCGAGGGAAAATGATGGGAGTGATGTTCTACAGGTGGTAGTGCCCCAGGATTTAAGGGAGGCCCTGGTGCTGTTAGCACACGAGGGACCTATGGCTGGACACCTCGGGGTTCACAAAACTCTCGCCCGACTGCGGGGCAATTTCTGGTGGCCTGGTATGGCCAGAAAGATTACAGAGTTGCTAAGGAGTTGTCACACCTGTCAGATGGTGGGCAAACCCAACCAAAATCCCCCTGTTACACCCTTGCACCCTATTCCCACTGTGGATCCTCCTTTTACCCGGGTCCTGATTGACATGGTGGGGCCCTTCCCTACTTCCAAGGCTGATCATAAGTACTTGTTGATCATTATGGATGTAACGACCCGGTACCCAGAAGCTATACCGGTGAGGAGTACCCACGCACGAGTTGTGCTTAAGGCTCTCCTCAACTTCTTTACCCATTTTGGTCTACCTCCCGAGATTCAGTCTGATCGAGGGACCAACTTCACCTCCAAGTTGTTCGCAAAGACTATGACCGAGTGGGGGATTAAGCACATTCTATCTAGTGCTTATCATCCCCAGTCGCAAGGAGCATTAGAGCGGCATCATCAGACGCTCAAAACTATGCTACGGGCGTTCTGCTTGGAACGAGAGAAGGACTGGGACGAGGCGGTGCCCTATGTTTTGTTTGCTGTGAGGGAAGCTCCTACTGAGTCCTTAGGGTTTTCCCCCAATCAGTTGGTGTTTGGACATCGGGTGCGCGGTCCGTTGGATTTAGTACGGGAAGCCTGGTGTGCTCCCCACTCGGACCGCCCCGAATCGCTCTTGAAGAGCGTGTTATGTACTCAGGAAGGACTGATGAAGGCGCTGGAAATGGCTCCGCACCATCTTGGAGCCGCGCCAAAGAAGAGGAGAAAATACTATGACCAGAAGGTCAAGCATGGTACCTTTGCACCAGGGGAGGAGACTACCAAGATTCTGGGCTCGGAACTTGTGGTTCCTGCAGAGCACTGGGGGCAGGGCGGTGTGTTGCGTGGGGAGAGGTTGCAGCACCTGGGAGGAGTGTAGAAGAAGATTCACTGTCAGAGTGAAGGGATTATCACCGGGGTGAAACCCAGGGATAAGCGCGGAGGCTCTGTGTCTTTCGACTAGGGCTCTGACCGAGACCAGATTGAAGAACAACTGAACGCCACCCCAAAGGAACACTCTGACACTTCTGCTGAAATACCAGAGCAGGCCCCCGAGGAAAGTGCGAACCTCGCTGGAGAAGAAGAAGTACATCATAGGTGCAAGAAGTTTTGGCTTCCTCTTGACTTCCTGTCTATGAAGTCCACTGGTCGTAGAAGAGGACGTGGCAGTGGGAAAGGTGTACTTATTAAGAGTACGAGTGGCAGGTTCATTTCACGGACCGTGCCTGGGAGATGGCCTGTTTCGTGGCCGAGAGGGCAGAGAAGATGGTGGCCGACTGCTTGTTGCGGGCCCGGGAATCACTCTTGCTGCTTAAAAATTTAGAAAGTCTGTGAGGCTTACAAAATTTTTCCTTTAAGGGGGAGCGTGTTGCGGGCCCAGCCCGTCACCATAACATCGTCTGGTGAAGACGGGAGTCAAGCCCCACAGAGGAATGAAGATTCCCTGAGAGTGAGAAGGAAGAATGTTAGGCGGGTAAGGAGGAAGGTCACGCTGAGGCTATGACACTCTGTGCGGGCTCTGCCAGTGATAATAGTGTGTTTTGGGTCAGCTGAGTATGCGGCTGGGCATAGAAGAGAGTTACATTCTTTGTGTTAGTGGGGAGGCAGAGTATGTGGCGAGAAAGAACGGGAAGAGTTGGAGACGTGTCTACGTGACATGTCTGTGTGTTACGTCTTTTGTTTGCAAATCACGTGGCCAAGACCAGACGTGGAGGTAGAGAGAGGAAATGCGCGGGATGTGTGTCTCAAGGTCACGTAGCCAGGCGTGGCGGGAGAGTGAGAGAGAGAGAGAGAGAGAGAGTTGCCAGCGAGTTTTGGTTAGGCTTTTACTTGAATTTCGGGTCTTCTCATTCTCCTAATTTTCCTGACTTTCCCTCTTTCTTCTTTGTGTTGCAAGGTATCCTATCTTGTAGACAATTCCTTTCTGCATCCTCTCGTATGTTTGTTGTTGCCCTGCGTCGTCTCTGTGGCCTGTGGTGATTTTGTGAAAGAGAAGTCATTAGGCTATGTTTGTCGATGCGGCGCGGTGTGTGAGAAACACGGCGCGCCGGTGGTGCGATTTGGCATCTCTGGCTAGGTAGATGGGAGCTTGAGGAGATGTCGTGAGAGAGAATTACCCGCTAGCCGTTACCAGAAACACCTCGCGCTCTGAGCTCCCCACAAATTGGCATTATTTTGCCTATAACCTCCTCATATTTAAGGGAGTGGGTTATCTGTTTGGCCTCTTAGATAAGGGTATATTTGTGTAGCTAGACAGCAGGGCCCTGTCTGTAGAGGAAACGGTTACAAGTCAGAGCACAGAGACGAGTGTGGTGACAGTATCATTAACACCTAGCTAGCGGTGAACTCCACCTAGAATTTTGTCAGACTGTTCAGTCTCGGGGAAGTAGTTTCGGCGTTGTCTGCG
>JAXIVD010002208.1:17500-30000 GCA_036785275.1 Cancer borealis
TGTGTGTGCGTGTGTGTGTGTGTGTGTGTGTGTGTGTGTGTGTGTGTGTGTGTGTGTGTGTGTGTATGAATGTATGTATGTATGTGTGTGTATGTATTTAAGTATGTATGTGTGTGCATGTATGTATGCATGTATATGTGTGTATGTATGTATGTATGTGTGTGTATGTATGTATGTATGTATATATGTATGTATGTTTTTCTTTCAATACCATTAACCGCTGGCACCAGTAGGCTTATGGAGGCAAAGATGGACTTACCTCGCCTATTATTTGGCGTAGGTTTTCAGATTTTTTATAGTGACGCCTCAAATATTTACGTTCTCTATTGAATAAGTTGAGAACGTGCGAGGCTTATTGCTGCAACAGCCTCAGATACATATAAACGTTGTAAGTCCCGTCTGAGGACAGTATGGCAGCAATTTGGCCAATCTTTGGCCACTCGGCAGTGATATCAAAGAATAAAAAATGGTCAGCGAATAACGGGGATTCGAGCCTGGGATCTTAGGCTCGCATACCTAGGCACTAGACCACTGTATGTATGTATAGATGAATGAATGTATGTATGTATGTATATATATATATATATATATATATATATATATATATATATATATATATATATATATATATATATATATATATATATATATATATATATTGTTGCGGGCCCCGCCCGTCACCATACCATCGTCTGGGGAAGACGGGAGTCAAGCCCCACAGAGGAATAAAGATTCCCTGAGAGTGAGAAGGAAGAATGTTAAGAGGCTGGTAAGGAAGAAGGCTACGCTGAGGCTATGACAACTCGTTGAGGGCTCTACCAGTGACAGTAGTATCGACTGGAGAGTGTGAGTCCGGTCCCGTAGAAGTAGAGAGAAGCTTCCCTCGGGGAAAAGGCATGCAAGGCATCATGACAGGTGTGTGCTTTCCACATCTGTTGTTTGGAGTTTGGAGGCGAGGTATGCGACGAGCAAGACGAGGGAAGTGTTAGCCTCACGAGGCGACGTGACGAGACGGGTTACGTCTTTGTGTAACTTGCCACGTGGTCTCCAGCCAATAGCCTGCGTGGTGGGGGTCACGTAGCCAGATGTGGCCGGGTGGAGAGGTGCCAGCGAGCAATTTTGAGGCTTTGAGTTTATTTTAACTTCTGCTTTTTTGTTCTCCTAATTTTCCTGACTTTTCTTCTTTCTTTTTTGTTTTGCAAGATATCCTATCTTGTAGACAATTCTTTTCTGCTTCTTCTCATATGTTTATTATCTCTCTAGGTTGCTTATGAGCGGAGCAGTGATTTTGTGAAAGAGAAGTTATTAGGCTATGCTAGAGGCGGAGCGCGGGCCGGCCCGCAAAGGCGACCGCAATTAGAGGGCGCCATCTAGTAACACTCCCTTGGTGGTGTAAGCCAGGCTGTGTGGCGGGTGAGAGTCAGTTAACCCGGTGCCGCCACTCAGATTACTACGCGCCCTGCTGCTCTCCTCAATTTGGCATTATTTCGTGTGTAACCTCTTCATATTTAAGGGAGTGGGTTTTACGATTGGCCTGTTAGTTCAGGCGTAATTTGTGTAGCTAGACAGTAAGGCCCTGTCTATACGAGGACCAGGTTACCGTGCCGAGAGCAGCTGAAGAGAGTGTTGGCGGTATAATTAACATCTTGCCTGAGTTAACTCCACCTAGGTTTGTGTCCAGAAAGTTCTCGCAAGGAGGTTCTGGACATTGTCAGACTTCTGGGGAAGTAGTTTCTGCGTTGTCTGCTTTGTCAGCGTTGTCTTTGTTGTCCTAATTGTGAGAGAGAGAGAGAGAGAGAGAGAGAGAGAGAGAGAGAGAGAGAGAGAGAGAGAGAGAGAGAGAGAGAGAGAGAGAGAGAGAGCCTATCATCGGGGGCCTCTTGGTTGATAACACAGACGAGGAGTAATCCCGTCTTAGTGTTAATCTATTACGACTCATATACCGCACTATGCGGAGTCCCCTCACGGGAGGCTACTTTACAGGGTGTTATTTGAGTCGAGAGAGGTTATTGTCCAAACCAGAAGTGAGTGGAAAGACACCTTGTGGGCGGTATTCTGGTTGGAGCGATAGCTCCTTGTCTAGGCACTGTAATCTCGTGCTCGCTGTAAGTCTCTTTAGAATGTAAGGAGAAGAAGGTGGTTACTACTGGGAGATTCCTTGTTCTTTGGAGGGTTAAAAGAACTGGCGACATCTTAACGTTAACGGGGTGGCTGTAGGTGCTGTGTTTGGGGGCTAAGAGTGCACAGGTTCCTTAACCAGGCACATCTTGTTTATAGCCTATTGTCCAGCCACCGGCGTGTGATCCTCGGAGTGACTAATCCTACGGGATAGTCGACTTTCCTTGTCCTTTGGTGGTTAAAAGAACGTATAAACATCAGCACTACAGTTCGTACACGCCCGTAACGTGGTTGTGACTGGGTTGTTCATAAGTGGACACCCGGCACTAGGGCATAAGAACCGTGTCCTTACGGTGTGACCGAAACAAAATTGGCGACCTCGCCAGGATTCTAAAGGATAACAGTGAGTAGAAAAATAGTGTTAGTGTGTTGTTAGTGTGAGCCCAGACACACTGTAACGATGGTAGACAATCGTAATGTAATTACTTCCCTTGAGGATGGCTCGGCCCGAGCCAGCCCTGTACGTGGCGTTAATGAACCGCCATGCCTAGGTGAAAAAAGCCCTGTTAGTCCTGTTAGTGAGCATAGTACCACAGGACACTTCAACTTTGCGCAGGAAGTGCCTGAACAGCCCCTGTAGCATATAACGGGCCGTGTTGGTTCTTTTGAGAACGTAATGGGTTCAAGGAGAGTGAGCCCAGCTGCCAGTGTTACTGACAACCTCCAGTCCGTCGGAATGGCGGAAGAATTGAGATTCCAATTAGAAATAAAGAGGATGGAGATAAAAGCTGCGAATGAAGCGAGAAGGTTGGAATTAGAAACAGAAGCGAGAAGATTAGAATCTGAAGAGAGGAGGGAAGCAAGAAAAGAAGAGCTAGAAATTAGAAGGTTGGAGATGGAGAAGCATAGAGAATTTGAGTGGGAAAGATCTAGACTTGGGGCCAACTCAAATCATAAGGGAGGAGAAGGAGAGAACTCAGTTGAGCGCCAGATGGTAAGGAGTCTGCAGCTCATTCCTGACTTTGACGAGTAGAAGGTTGCAGAATGGTTTAGGAGGTTTGAAAAGAAGGCGGCTGAGTTTGGATGGCCGGGAGAGAGATGGGTTGGCCTAGTGGCAAATAAGCTAAAAGGCAGAGCGTTGGAGGTCTACGACAATATGTCGGTGGAAGATCTGGAAAGTTATGAGGACTTTAAGGCTGACATCTTGAGGGCTTACGAGCTGCGGCCCGAAGCCTATCGCCAAAAGTTCCGAGGTGGGAAGAAAATACCCGGAGATTCTTACCTCGAGTGTGCCCGCCATTTAGAGCAGGTATTTAAGAGATGGATCATGAGTGAGGGAGTAGATATTCTCCACGACCTGGAGGAGTTGATGGTCATGGAGCAGTTCATTAATGCTGCTGATAAGGAACTGGTGCTTCTCCTCAGGGAGAAGCATTTTAAGACGCTGAAGGAGGCTGCCACCTGGGCTGACGACCATTTGTTAGCCCATCGCTCGGAGCCTCGTGCTGGAGGTGGATTTAAGGAGGGAGGACCACGAGGGTCAGGGGGCGGTGGTAGTGCTGGTTCTGGTGCTCCACGTTCCCCTCCCCGTAGCCATGGCTTTGGAAATAAGAGCGGGTTTGCTAAGTCTCAATCCCCCGCTGCCCCTTCAGGGCCAAAGGGAGGGTCAGGAGGAAAGATGACCTTTAGTACTCCAAAGTACGATAACCAACCTACGTGCTATAACTGCCATGCCAAGGGGCATTTTCGATCTCAATGTCCCAAACTTGTGACAGCGGGCCCCTCCAAGACACCCCAGAAACCAGTTGCCTTGCTGGTGTGGCCTGACCAGGGTCGTGAGGAGAGGCTGCTCGCTCCTAAGGTTCACGAAGGAGATAAAGCTTTTGATGGGCTTGTGTTGGATTGTGAGGAGGGGGTTCAGGTGTGTAAGGCAGTGTTGTGTAAGAGCCTCAACGCTGTCGAGAAGTTTGTGACGGCTGAGGTGAAGTTGTCATGTCCACTGATCACCACTTCGGCTCAAGTGGCAGTGGCGGAACAACTGCCTGTGGCAGGTGTTGATTTCCTGCTAGGAAATGACCTAGCTAGAGGGAGAGTTTGGGTGTCCACCCCTACGGGAGGTGAAGCCTCTGAGGAGTTGGGGCATAGTGTGCCCGATCCTGTTGCTATTGTCACCCGGTCGCAGGCCGAGAGGGTGACGCAGGCTGTTGCTCCTGAAGCCGACTGCGATAGAGCGGGGCCACCGGAAGAGGAGAACAGTGGTGAAGAAGAAGCTGCCGCTCTAGGGGCTGACTGCAATGAGGCAGGGTCACCGGTGATGGAGGGCAGTGAGGAGGAGGTTGTTGGGGTTGTCACCCGGTCTCAGGCTAGACGGGTGGAACCGGCTGCTACTCTAGGGGCTGACTGCGACACAGCAGAGTTACCGACAAAAGAGAGCAGTGTTTGTGGACTGGAAGAGCCAGAGCCGGGCTCTCCAGGGAGTCAAGGTGTGGGGGCTGACTGCCGATGTGCAGAGCCACCCATAGAAGCACCTGACTCGGTAGAGATAGTCGCCGAGGGTGAGGAAGGAGTGTTGAGGGTCGGGGAGTCTAGTGATGGTATTCCTCACTCTGCGGGGCACCTCGGAGGAAGCACCCAAGCGGTGGTGTTTCCTGGTTGTGAGGCTGGGGGTCTCGGTACTCAGTCTGGGCCCCAGCCTGGTGTGTCAGACAGTTTTTTGGGGGTCACCTTCGAGGGAGGGGAGACTTCCAACTCTACGAGGGAGTTGGAGACTCCCACCCCAGCGGAGTGTATCGGAGACAGGGAACAGGCTGTTCCCTTGTCTGGTGACTGTCTGACGGGTGAGGCCCACCTGGAGGGCCCACCCATTTTGGCCGATGAGGAAGGGGTGGATGAGTCCACACCACGCCTCAGGCCCCGGGACAGAACCAGGGAAGTGTCGGTACCGCCCCTTCCGACAGATCCTGTGGTCCCGTCCGACCTTACTTGTATTGAGCCGGCGTTGCTCACCAAGGGACAGAAAGGGGACCCGGAATTGGCCCCTTATTTTGCTAAGGTAGGAAAGGAGATAAGGGGAGCAGAGGAGTTTCTGTTGCAGAAGGGGGTGTTACACCGCAGGTCGAGGGAGAGTGACGGAAGCGAAGTACTACAGGTAGTAGTGCCTCGGGAGTTGAGGGAGGCCCTGGTGCTGTTAGCACATGAGGGACCCATGGCTGGACACCTGGATGTCCACAAAACTCTCGCCCGCCTGCGGGGCAATTTCTGGTGGCCTGGTATGGCCTGAGAGATTACTGAGTTGCTGAGGAGTTGTCACACCTGTCAGATGGTGGGCAAACCCAACTCGACTTCCCCTGTTGCACCCCTGTATCTTATTCCCGCTGTGGATCCTTCTTCCACCAGGATCCTGACTCAATTGGTGTTTGGGCACCGGGTGCGTGGCCCTTTGGACTTGGTGAGGGAAGCCTGGTGTGCTCCCCACTCTGACCGCCCGGAGTCATTCCTGAGGAACGGGTTACGTACTCGGGAAGGACTGGTGAAGGCGCTGGAAGTGGCTCCGCACCATCTTGGAGCGGCGCCAAATAAGAGAAGATACTATGACCAGGAGGCCAAGTATGGTACCTTTGCACCAGGGGAGGAGACTACCAAGGTTCTGGGTTCGGAACTGGTGGTTCCCGCAGAGCACTGGGGGCAGTGCGGTGTGCTGCTTGGGGAGAGGTTGCAGCACCTGGGAGGAGTGCAGAAGAAGATTCACTGTCAGAGTGAAGGGATTACCACCGGGGTGAAACCCAGGGATTAGCGCGGAGGCTCTGTGTATTTTGACTGGGGCTCTGACCGAGACCAGATTGAAGAACAGCTGAACGCCACCCCTAAGGAACACTTTGACACTGCTGCCGAAATACCAGAGCAGACCCCCGAGGAAGGTGCGAACCCCGCTGGAAAAGAAGATGTACATCCTGGGTGCAAGAAGGTTTTGTTTCCTCTTGATTTCCAGTCTGTGAATTCCACTGGCCGTGGGAGAGGACGTGGCCGTGAGGAAGGTGTACTTGGTAAGAGTACTAGTGACAGGTTCTTTTCACGGACCGTACCGGGGAGATGGCCTGTTTCATGGCCGAGAGAGCAGAGAAGATGGTGGCCGACCGCTTGTTGCGGGCCAGGGAGTCATTCTTGCTGCTTAAAAAGTTTGCAAGTTTGTGAGGCTTACAAAATTTTTCCTTAAAGGGGGGGCGTGTTGCGGGCCCCGCCCGTCACCATAACATTGTCTGGGAAAGACGGGAGTCAAGCCCCACAGAGGAATGAAGATTCCTTGAGAGTGAGAAGGAAGAATGTTAAGAGGCTGGTAAGGAAGAAGCCTACGTTGAGGCTATGACAACTCGTTGAGGGCTCTACCAGTGACAGTAGTGTCGACTGGAGAGGGTGAGTCCGGCCCCGTGGAAGTAGAGTGAAGCTTCCCTGGGGGGAAAGGCATGCAAGGCATCATGACAGGTGTGTGCTTTCCACATCTGTAGAAGTTTGGAGGCGAGGTATGCGACGAGCAAGACGAGGGAAGTGTTAGCCTCACGAGGCGACGTGACGAGACGGGTTACGTCTTTGTGTAACTGGCAACGTGGTCTCCAGGCAATAGCCTGCGTGGCGGGGGTCACGTAGCCAGATGTTGCCCGGTGGAGAGGTACCAGCGAGCAATTTTGAGGCTTTGAGTTTATTTTAACTTCTGCTTCTTTGTTCTCCTAATTTTCCTTCTTTCTTCTTTGTATTGCAAGATATCCTATCTTGTAGACAATTCTTTTCTGCTTCTTTTCATATGCTTATTATCTCTCTAGGCTGCTTATGAGCGGAGCAGTGATTTTGTGAAAGAGAGAAGTTATTAGGCTATGCTAGAGGCGGAGCGCGGGCCGGCCCGCGAAGGCGGCCGCAATTAGAGAGCCCCATCTGGTAACACTCCCTTGGTGGTGTGAGCCAGGCTGTGTGGAGGGTGAGAGTCAGTAAGTCCGGTGCCGCCACTTAAACTACTACGCGCCCTGCTGCTCTCCTCAATTTGGCATTATTTCGTGTGTAACCTCTTCATATTTAAAGGAGTGGGTCTTACGATTGGCCTGTTAGTTCTGGGATAATTTGTGTAGCTAGACAGTAAGGCCCTGTCTATACGAGGACCAGGTTACCGTGCCGAGAGCAGCTGAAGAGAGTGTTGGCGGTATAATTAACATCTTGCCTGAGTTAACTCCACCTAGATTTGTGTCCAGAAAGTTCTCGCAAGGAGGTTCTGGACATTGTCAGACTTTTGAGTCTGGGGGAGTAGTTTCTGCGTTGTCTGCTTTGTCAGCGTTGTCTTCGTTGTCCTAATTGTGTGAGAGAGAGAGAGAGAGAGAGAGAGAGAGAGAGAGAGAGAGAGAGAGAGAGAGAGAGAGAGAGAGAGAGAGAGAGAGAGAGAGAAGAGCCTATCATCTGGGGCCTCTTGGTTGATAACACAGACGAGGAGTAATCCCGTCTTCGTGTTAATTTATTACGATTCATATACCGCACTGTACGGAGTCCCCTCGCGGGAGGCTACATTGCAGGGTGTTATTTGAGTCGAGAGGGGTTATTGTCCAAACCAGAAGTGGGTGGAAAGACACCTTGTGGGCGTTTTTCTGGTTGGAGCGATAGCTCCTCGTCTAGGCACTGTAATCTTGTGCTCGCTGTAAGTCTCTTTAGAATGTAAGGAGGAGAAGGTGGTTACTACTGGGAGATTCCTTGTTCTTTGGAGGGTAAAAAGAACTGGCGACCTCTTAACGTTAACGGGGTGGCTGTAGGTGCTGTGTTTGGGGGCTAAGAGTGCACAGGTTCCTTAACCAGGCACATCTTGTTTATGTTTATGATCTATTTTCTTTCTCATTTAATATATATCTATCAGAGAGAGAGAGAGAGAGAGAGAGAGAGAGAGAGAGAGAGAGAGAGAGAGAGAGAGAGAGAGAGATAGAGAGAGAGAGAGAGAGAGAGAGAGATAACCGTTACTACGTAACCCCACACCCCCACCCAACCATAAACATTAATTCTTGTCTTTTGTCGTGTAAATATTAGTCGTACAGAAAAAATGCACTAATACTAAATTATGTGATTTTAAAAGTTCTATCTATTCATGTAATTTAATCTAAATATACGCCAAAAAGTTTGTAAAAAAAAATGTATTTTTCAGTATTTATAAACCGGTTACGTGTTCTGATGGTTGAAAACATAAAAAACATAATTTAGTTGAGAAACAAAGTCTAAAAACATTAATTATCTATATGTCTGTTAGTTCCTTCCACACAGCCTGGCTCACACCACCACGGGAGTGTTACCAGATGGGGCTCTCTAATTGCGGCCGCCTTCGCGGGCCGGCTCGCGCTCCGCCTCTAGCATAGCCTAATAACTTCTCTCTTTCACAAAATCACTGCTCCGCTCATAAGCAACCTAGAGAGATGATAAGCATATGAGAAGAAGCAGAAAAGAATTGTCTACAAGATAGAATATCTTGCAATACAAAGAAGAAAGAAGGAAAATTAGGAGAACAAAGAAGCAGAAGTTAAAATAAACTCAAAGCCTCAAAATTGCTCGCTGGTACCTCTCCACCCGGCCACATCTGGCTACGTGACCCCCGCCACGCAGGCTATAACCATCCTCCCCGCCCAGGAGGATGATGACCAGGGGCACTAGGCCATTCCAGACTGCCAGGAAGAAGGTGCCATTGTCATCCCCGACCAGAAAGAAGATGAGTCGGCTAAGTGGTCCAAACTGCAGATACACTCGTACCGATTAACCAACCTGACACACCAACGAGCAGTTCAAGAGGACACCATCAAAGAGAATGTGGATGAGGAGGCAGTGTTGTCCCTGACACTCCCACAGGGGCCTCACGTCAAGGACGCTGCCACTGAGGCTGTGGCAACGGAACAAAACAAGAGACAGGAGAAAAGGATGCCATGTAGGGCCAAGGCAGATGTGGGTCTGATGCACGTGCACGGCCAGGACCCTGATGGCCCCACGGAAGGCTGGGCCGTGGCCTGCAGCAAAAAGAAGCATCCACAGAAGCAAAAGGACTTGTCACCTGTGAGCGAGGAGAAGGCGCTGCAGCGTGTGGAGGTGCAGGCCGCCCCTGTTGCATCCAAGAAGGCGACGGCTGTTCCACGCGAGAACATTCGGCGCGCTCCGAAGGCCGCTAACAACAGTGTTCGAGCCTCGTGGAAGCAAGAGGTGCTGGATACCACGCTAGCCGTGGCGCCTCACCAGCGACGCCACGCTCAAGCAGATGCAGCAGGAGTTCGCGGGAGTGCGTGTGACGGTGCCACCGCCGCTAGACACAGTGACGGACACCGTCAGGGTGCACGCCCCCTCCCTCCCCCAAGCAGGTTGCCGGTATCTTGGCGCGCTTCAAGACCTTGCTGCACGAGGGGGAGGTGATCGAGGCCCAGCTGGCAGTCACACCACGGCAGCGGCGTGACGTGATGCGCCCCGCTGGCGCCATCCTCAGGACACTCCTGAAAGAGTACCCCGATGTGGAGGTGACAGTGCATGAGTCCTGCACCGTGGCACTCAAGGGTCCCCGCCGCCAGGTGACAGGGGCCTCGGCAGCCCTCAACACCTCTCTGCAGGCCGCCCTCACTCCACGCAGCACCGCCCACGCTAAAACCCGCCGGCCTGCCCACCTTAACATCCACTGCCACTCTGCCCACCCTAACACTCCTAGTAAACGTCCCGTCCACCCTCCCACCCATGTTTCCGACACCCCTACAGAGTGAAAAATAGTTGGGAATCTAGACGAAAATACTAGGAAGTATTTTCGGACTTGCAAAAGTTTTAAAAGAAACACTATACCCGCAGGGAAATAGTACATCTAATGTGCTGAGTGTGTTCACGGTGTAAACCTTTCTTGTTTGTTTTCTGTGATCAATACAGACCCTGTTATTTTTTTCCAGAACAGTTTCCGCTGAATATGGGTGGATAGTGATAACGATCTATACTGTCCGAAGGCAGGTGTCTTTCTCGTAAATATGATGAATTGCTGTGAATTTGCAAACACCCGAAATATTTGAGTGTCTCTTTCAGAATGATACAAAGCATACACAATACCAGCATAGTTATGTATGGGCACGAGGAGAGACTTTGAAACTGCGACAATACTGTTTCAATCCCTCCCAAGTGACAAAACCCAAAATCTAACTGTTTCACCTGACACGTCCCTAAAGACGTAAGCGCTTCATGTTTATTGACTAAGCATCTGGTTTATATAAACTGCTCAGTCTGCACTCCATAGCCAATTCCAAGGTTCCTCAATGACATTTAGATTCCATAGTTTTGTTTTTTAATGTGTGACTAACAAATTCATGCCATGTTTGTAATAGCAATAAGATATCATCTTATTGATCTTTCGTGGGGCTTTGTATGGCTTGTCAACCATTTCTCACAAAGCACCGCGTTTGGAAGGGTGTTTTGTCATTACATTGGCAGTTCTGCTTCCTGTGGGAAACCTCGGAATGGTCATAAAATAAAAATTTTTTATGAATTTCTTATTTTATCTAACTTATCTGTTAAGCTGAGGAAATTGAAGTTATGCTTAACATCCCTTCATTACCAAGTCATCATTATGGTAATAGTATTTTGGATCATAATTTCATTTGGGTTACTGCATACTAGTCTAGTGAGCTGAACTGCATACTAGTAATTACAAGTGTGCCTTTACATATTACTTGCAAACTACTTATTTCAAGTGAGCTTCAGAGGTGAGCTCAATACTCATCATTTCAAGTGTGTCTTTAGAGATTATTTGCATTAGTCATTTCAAGTGAGCCTTTAGATTATTTGTATTAGTCATTTCAAGTGAGCCTTTAGATTATTTGCATTAGTCATTTCAAGTGAACCTTTCGGATAGATTATTTGCACTAAGCATTTGAAGTGAGCCTTTGGATTATTTGCACTAGTCATTTCAAATGAGCCTTTAGAATAGATTATTTTCACTAGTCATTTCAAAAAAGCCTTTTGAATAGATTATTTGCACTAAGTATTTCAAGTGAGCCTATGAAGATGAACAGCATACTATAGTTCATTCCCTCAAAGAAAACAGACATTGGCAGCACTGATTAAGTTAGTTATTAGTCTGCTGGTTTTCGGTAATGGGACTGAATTTGTTAAATAATTTCCATCGTATCTATGAAATTCCATTATTTTTAAAAGAAGTAGTTTTTAATTCCCTTTGTATAAGTGTTACCAAATATTGCACAGCTTGAGTGAATAGATTGTAGCCAAAATCAACTGTCCAAATATCTGCCGTATCTTGCAGTTGAATAAAAATTTTGAAAATTTCCCTTCATATCCTCTCAACTTTACTAGCAATTCTTAATTTAATTTCCTCAGACTATTTTCCCCTTTCCTTAAGGGAAGTGTGGATTTGCATTACAATATATATATATATATATATATATATATATATATATATATATATATATATATATATATATATATATATATATATATATATATATATGAATAGGGATCCCGCTGTTCCTTGTGCTACAGGCCCCGCATCCCTATAAACCGGCTCTGTCTGTTATGGTTATCATCTTTTATTAGGAGTGAGTATAGTACATAATGGGTTTCAGAATTTAACTGTAAGGTAGACTTCCAACTAATTAGACTGTTCTTGAATAATATCATTGGTAATTACCTCAGTATTTGTAGTGGTCATTCACTATGTGAGAATATATATTACGCGTCACCCATTAAAATAATAATATGTCAGTGTTCTTACCATCGTTACAGACACTCGCAATGATTGATAAGATGAATTAATTAAAATAATGTTTTCAGAATATTTATAGCTGAAGCAATTGGTCCTATTTGATCTCACCTATGATTGCCTCCACACCCTTCACTGTTCAGCCACACCCATGAGTCTGCCGAAAATGGAAATCATGTGAGTAGATCCCGTGTGATTAACTATATTTTCCTTTTAACTAATGCTCGTATCAACACTAAAAACAATATTCAATTTTAAGGTTAGTAATAAATGGAAACAAGGTTGTTTCATTTTTCACATTCAGTGCAGTTGAAGAGGCAACGAAGCCTTCATCTTTGCGTCTGAAGCGCCTCAGATGAGCTGAGATATTTGCACATACATGATTGATATTTTCTTTGAATTAAAAGACATTTTTTAGAGATAAGCTCTTGACGCATAGTTATCGTAATGAACACAGACTTGCACAGTATGCCTGTGATGACTGAACTCAGTCTTATTGTGTTCAGGGTCTGCATCGAGTACTAATATAGGATTTTATTACTATACTACAAACCTTCACTCAGTACTTGCTATGTATGTAGATGCACAGTTAAAACACATTTAATATTGTTAGTGCTGAGTCAAAGGCTCACAATGTTTT
>JAXIVD010002208.1:35000-47500 GCA_036785275.1 Cancer borealis
GCGCTGATGCTCAGAATCTCACTGCGTTTGTAGGTAAGTTCTGTACCGCAGCACAGGCGATGCATCTTGTTGCGGAGCTGTAGGGTGAAGAAGAGTAAGGGATTTATTTGGGGAATGTTCAGTGTCTGTCCAAGAGGATGTGACGCAAGAATGGTGGCTTTACCGTTGTAATATTTACTGGAAATGTGACTTTTTTTTTTCATTGTTACTTAGAAATGTTGATGTACAAAAGAGCTTGTTTATCGCTGGAAAAGTTGTCTGGCCTTTCTCTCCTTATTGGACCGTAAATCTCACTCACATACACTTTCTTCACAAACTGTTCACTCTTCTCTCTCTCTCAAGATGACCAAACCACCTCAAAGTATTTCTTTTCATCCATTCCACTACATCACCCTTCACTATATTTGCACAAGGTCCCATGCCACATTTTTTATACATGTTTTCACTGCTATCACCCTCCCATCTTGTCACGCGACATGCTCCTCTCAGATAACTCATTTCCACAGCAAGCAATTTTTTAATGTTGTGCCCTATTCCATGTGTGATGCTTCCAATTTAATTTCAAATAGGCCTACTGAATGTACCTTTTTTTTGTTATGTTTAGTCTGCCCTTAGATCTTGTATTCCCAAGGGGATACTGCATTATATAAATGTTTTTACTCACATCATTCATACTTTTATGCTATATGTTTATATTAAGGTTTATATTAGAATTGTTTTTCCAAACTTTCAAATCCTATGCAGTCAACCCCTCCCACCAGACAGTTTTCTATGGAAAGAAATTAATATCATAATCTAATCACTATTAATAGTCATTAACTTGTCAAAATACTCTCCATAGTCTAATATAATTAACCTACTTAGTTATCTTCCCATAAAACTTTGTTAAGGATGACGTAATATTGCATCATGTGAGGCGATCATGCCCCCGGAGGCCCGGGACGTGCTAAAAGTCACGTAGACAAAAATGTTCCCTTATATAGTAATCCAGAGATCAGATTCAATAGATATCTAAATGTCACTTATTTAGCGTCAAAATTAATTTCCTATAAATTGATAACTATTTCACGTCTCAATAATCAATTAATAATAAGATCAAAGGAGGAATATCCTCGAAACCCCCCCCTTCCCCCTTCTCATCTCCCGCCTTTTTCCCAGAGAGCATCATTCGTGGCTCACCCTTGATTGTGTTCGCAGGTGAGTGACATCGCTCTCGAAATCCCTCAATATTTGTGAAATCCAATACCTCTCGCCATTATTATATAGTCCACAATCTTCCCCAGTAGTCTGACAATACATGTAAACTCCTATTGAGATCTATTATAAGTGGATAATATCAATTTCCTTCTCTTAAAGAAGGACAACGTGGTTTCAAAACCGCATGGCCTCCTGTGTCTCCTGTTCCCCTTCAAAATAATATTTCATGGTGTATAATATATATTTTTCATAGTAATTTCTATGTTATTGTGACTGTGTATTAACTTCTGAGTTAAGGAAGTGAATTATCATTCGTGGCTCACCCTCCATTGTGTTCGCAGGGAAAGAATGCCTCCACGACAGTTACACCAATTTCTCATTTACTTTCTTTTGTTTTTGTAGTTAAATGAACGGCTAGAAAGCCACTGCCAAATTTCCAAGTTAAGCTTTAGGAAACTATGTGTCACGTAAGACGGTCTGATAGACCCAGCCCATGTATCCAGGAATAGGAATCGCGTATTCCTACTTAGTGAGGAAGAGTTATACTATGTATGCATAAACAGAAACATTGAGATCATCTTACTTTCGGAAATCCCCTGAGAAAAGGTTCTTTAACTGTTCTCAGGCCCAGTTACAAAATTATAACATTTTTAAGGTGATATTTTTCAGGGAAGGGAGTCAAGGGTATAATGTATACTGTGTGAAGAGCTTGGTATCTCGAGGTGAGATATGTATTGCCAACTCTGTATTTATTTTCTTTTTGAGGAAGGTGAAGTTTTTTCTGCCATGAGCCATTAAGTTGTCTGATACTATAACTAAGCCGTGTTTCTAAGACTCAATGATCAGCCTGTGATATTCAAAGTATACATTAAATAAATAACTCAAGTAAAATCTGAGAAAGTGATTCTGTGTTAATACTAACCTCCGTTTGGTGTGGTAATGTTAATAGGGAGGTGCTCAACACTCTTGAAAAAGGATATGAAACAAATCCACGAATCCATGTGCCTTATTGAAACTCAGTCCACTCTACCAAATAACTAAATTGTTAAATCAGTTCCCCTTTTCTTTCATTGGTCGCCTATATTTCCCTGGTAGTAATTATTTTCTCTTTCGAATATTTTAACTTCCCTTTAGGAAGAAATTAAATTCCCTGAGAATCCCCTAATTCTCATTAAACCTTTGGGGGTGGTGGCAGCTTTCTTTTCTTAATATTCAGGGAAATATCCAACATCAGGGACCATTAATTAATATAATTAATCAAAGTAAATATCTTTTTGATTGCCATGAGAGTTCCCCATTCGAAGTTAATTTAATGACAAGGCACCACACTGGTGGTCCTTCAGCAGTGAAGTGAAAGTAAAATAAATTAATTAAATAAAGAATAGAACAACAATTAACAACAACAAAATAAATAAATATAAAAATAACGCCCCCGTCCCCCCCCCGGGCACCACACTGGTGGCTTAAGCGGTGGGATTCAAAGTGTTTTGAGCACTGCCTAACATTACCACAACAAGGGAGAATGTGGAAAATTTCAGTGGTGGGTCATAGTCAAATTCCAAACAAGTTAGTAGTGGAAAATACAGAAATAAGAATATTCCGAGCACCTGGAGGTAGAGCAGACAATTTCAATAATGATACCCGAATGAATGAAGTGCTAAACTGGGAACATGACCTATGTATACTTTGGATAGGCAGTAATGATATTGACCAGGAATCAAATCCTAAAGACATTGTAGAGAACATTAGCCAAATAATAGAGTCTATTGAACAAGACTGCCAAGCAGTAGTATGGGTATGCTTAATAGAACCCAGATTCTACCCCAATGAAGAATTCATGTCCCATCAGGATTATAGGAAAGTACAAAGGGCCATAAATAAAAAATTACAAAAACACCTGCCCAATCAACAAATCCATTTCAACAGTGAGTTCTGGGTAGAGAACCTATCAGAGGATGGAATTCATTGGAATCAAGAAGGTAAACAAAGAGTAAAAAGCAAACTCAGTAAAACCATAAGAAATTTCATGGATGGGGAAGAGTCAGATTAGATTAAAGTTAGATTAAGGTACAAACTGACCCAGCATCCCTAGCCAAAATGGATTATGAAGAAAGAGAAGGGGAGACAGTAGAGGGCAGTTGGAATCTTGAAAACTCCAAAATCATGAGAGGGGAAATCGAAGAATTAAAGAATGTGGTACGTCACCAGGCCGCGGTGATAGAGAGAATAGGGAGTCGCGTCATCAAACAGGAAGAGACCCTTGCCTCACCTGTAGTTAGTCGCCCCCCAGTAACCAAACCGAGAGACATCCCCATGCTCGAACTAAACCACCTGGAGGGCCTAGAGGCTTCAACACGCCTCCAAATGTTTATTGAATTAATAGAACAGGCCACACCCGAGGATGCCTCCCGAATCCAAGTCGCCAAAAGCAGGTTAGGATCAGAAATAGTCATGCTCGTACATAACCACCAACGAAAACGGCCGAACCTTTCATGGAGTAATTTTTGTCAGCTATTAAAAGATGAGTTTGCTGTAGATGTGAATCTAGACCGAGCGTGGCAGGATTTAGAAAATGAATTTTATGACTGGGGAGAGAGCCCACAAGTCTTTTGTAATAGAACCATTTGCAAATACGCCACTTTAGAGTCTAAATTTCCAAATGAAAAATTTCCTGATAGAAACAAATACCTAAAACGAAAGGTATGGCAAGGTCTACCACGAGATCTCAAAGATAAATTGGAAGGTTTCTTAGATGAAGCCTACCCCCTAAATAAATTCCTGGACAGAGTTGAGTACCAAAGACAACTTTTCTTGGAAACACAAACCCCATCTGTACAGCAGGTGTCCAGAGAAAATGAAAAATCAGTAAGACCAAAAGTCACCCAACCCCTAACTTCTGCCCCAGCCCCCTCCCCAGAGTCAGAAAGCAAGTCCGAGATAGAAGATCTCAAGGAACAGATGAAGGCCCTGACAACTCAATTAAGCCAGCTCAAATCAATTAGCCCACCCAGTCAATACCATCAGTATCAGTCCCTTACTCCTTCTGGACGGTCATGGTCCTCCCCAAAGCCCAAAGTATTCTGCCCTTATTGTCGTTCTCACACTCACAACCTGAGAGAATGTGCCTCAGCTCCCCACGATGGGTCGTGCTTTGACTGCCGACGCATGAATTGCAGAAGGGGAAATGCCGATTGCCCAGGGAGAATTAACCAGAATCATAGCTGACTAACTCAGGCCCCCGCCTCTCCTATAATTCAACTATCAGTAAACAATAAATTAGTGTCAGCTTTGGTAGATACTGGTAGTAGTTATACTTTAATGAAAGAATCCACCAGAAGTAAATTAGGTTGTGAACTCCACCAGAAAAGAAAATTCCCTTGTCTCCAAGGAGTAACAGGAACATCCCTCAGAATACTAGGTTCAGTGTTAGTGGAAGTAGGTATTGGGCTGCAAACGGTAGTAAAGAAATGGGTCCCAGTGGTTCCAAACAGCTATTTGCAAGCAGATATGTTGCTGGGAACTGACATCCTATTCCATTCCTCATTCATATGGGATCCTGAGAAGAAGTTATTTCATTGGGGAAAGGCTCCTTATGCCGTCCACCAAATTCGACCCCGGAAAAGTGCAGTCCGTAACGTAACTCAACTTCCTCCCCCAGTAATATCATTAAAACTTGAGAACCAATTGCATAATCCCAAAGAAATTCGGCTAGATCCATATCAAACCAAATTCATTCCCCTAACGGTTGCAGAAGAAACTGGTACCACCCTCATAGTACACCCACAAGGAAAACCCTCCAGTAACTGTCACCCCTTTTGTGTTAACGTAAATGATGATCAAACTATTCCCTGCCCAGTAACTAACAACACCAAAGTACCCAAATTTTTTAAAATAGGCACCCTTTTTGGCTGGTATGAGAAGGGCGAAGTAAATTCACCTTCAGTACATCACATTCAAAATGACCTCCTTCCCCATTCCGACCAACCTAGTATTCCTGGAGGACGTAAAGAAAAGTTAAATCACCTATTATGTAAATTACCCATGTCCCATTTAAGGAAAACACAAAAAGCAGAATTAAATAAAGTCATCTTAGCCCATGATCAGCTATTTTTGCTGGAAGAGGGAGAATTGGGAACCCTTAATGTCCCCCCTGTGGAGATTCAGTTGACAGATGACAGTCCTGTGAGGGCCCCTATGTACCGGTATCCTGAAGCCTCAAAGGAAATAATTAGCCAAATGCTAGAAGATATGGAAGCCCGGGAAATTATAGAAAAATCGACTGCTGCATGGCTCAGCCCGATTGTGTTAGTAAGCAAATCAGATGGCTCTAAGAGGATGTGTCTCGATTACAGAAAAGTAAATACTCACTTAGCCACTGACATTTATCCTCTCCCAAGGTTGGACGAATTAGTCGAGCAAGCCTCGGGCCAGGCTTTCTATACCACCCTGGATCTTAAGGAAGCCTACTTCCAAGTTACCATCAAAGACAGTTCTCGAGACATTACCACCTTTAGTGATGGAATATCATTATATCGCTTCCGCAGACTCCCATTTGGATTGTCCTGCTCGCCAGCCATCTTCTCTCGACAAATGGCCTCAATCTTAACCCCTTTATTGAAGGAGGGATGGGTTAGAAATTATCTGGATGACATAATCTTGTGGGCCCCTGATTTTTCCACCATGTTAACTAGAGTCCAAAAGATCTTTCAGACCCTAGAGGAAAGTGGCATCAAATTAAATTTGAGCAAATGTACTTTTGGAGAGGCAGAAGTAAAATTTTTGGGCCATTTGGTCTCTAAAGAAGGATGTAAACCTGACCCTAAAAATGTCGAAGCCATAAAAAAAATGCCTCCTCCCAGCACAGTTAAAGGAGTCAGACGATACTTAGGAATGTGTTCTTTCTATCGTAAACACATCCAAAATTTTGCCAAATTAGCAGCCCCCCTAAACAACCTCACAAAAAAGAATACTAAATTTAATTGGACAAAAGAATGCCAACACTCCTTTACCACCCTAAAACAAATACTCAGTGATGCCCCAGTGTTAGTTAAGGCAGAATTAACACAACCATTTATAGTCACCACGGATGCTAGCAATACTCATGTTGGAGGTGTCCTCAGCCAGATTCAAGTAGATGGAAGTAACAAGCCCATCGGTTACTTCTCAAAAAAATTAAACCCCACTGAGTCTAGATATTCAGCCACTGATCGAGAAGCCCTAGGAGTAGTGTTAACATGCAGAAATTTTCATCATTATTTATGGGGAACAAAATTTAGCATTTTTACTGACCACCAACCATTAACTAGTATTTTCAAGAGGAAAACCAAAAGCCCCCGAATGAGCAGGTGGATACTGGAAATGAGGGAATATACTTACGACATTAAGTATCTAAAAGGGAAACAAAATGTGGTGGCTGACAGTTTGTCAAGGCCAGTAAGAGTAGTTCGTCAGATAACCGAGCCCAGAAATTATTTAGGACTAAGTCTAACAGCCATAGCCGAAGCCCAAAGAGAAGATGAGAGATGGAAAGAACTAGCAGAATATTTAGAAGGGGGAAAGCTACCTACAAAATTATACCCTAAAGTCATCTTAGATCAGTTTGTGGTAGAAGAAAAAGTCTTGTATTTTATTAAGGAAAAAGTAGATGGCACCCTTCACTATTGCTTGGTAGTTCCTCAACCACTCAAACAGAAAGCTTTAGAATTTGCCCATGTAGTTTCTGGACATTTCGGGCAAAAGAAAACAATAACCAAGGCAGAAGAATTTTTCTATTGGGCCAACCTGAAATCTGAAGTTAACCAGTATGTAAAAAATTGCCTCACTTGCCAACAGTTTAAGGGTACCACAGGATTGCAACAGAAATGGCAAGAATTACCATCAGTATCACAACCATTAGAAAGATTAGGCATTGATCTTACTGATATGACCGCAGGGACACATGGTTATCGATATGTCTTAACAGTAGTGGATCATTTCAGTAGGTTCGTGAAATTATACCCACTTAAAACAAAACACACACACACTGTCGTGGAGAGCATGGAGCAGTACCTCGCAGACTTCGGCACCCCCCAGTCTGTGGTCCACGACAACGGGTTGGAGTTTGTGTCCCGGCAGTTCCAAGACCTCTGCCGGAGGCATCGGATTGCCAACTGCCATACAACCCCATATCATCCCCGAGGGAACAGCACCACGGAGAGGCTCCATTCGTCCCTCAAGACGGTACTGGCTATCCTATGTGCAGGGTACCCACTCAAGTGGCCGCAGTATCTGGCGTCCTGCCAGACAGTACTCAACCATGCTGTGCACTCTTCAACGGCCGTCCAGCCTTTCTTCGCCTTCTTCGGACGCCATGCCCCTCGTCAAGTGGATTCCCCCCTCCCCAGTATTGCAGGAGACCCCGAAGGACTAGAGGTGGCTAAGGAGGTGATCAAACAGACCCATATCAAACAGACACGACGGTACCGGGAAGTGGCGAACAGGAAAAGAACTAACCAAGCCGTCAGTGTTGGACAATTGGTGTGGGTCAGACAGGAAGTGACACTGCCAGGTACTAGCAGGAAACTGAACCCTAAGTGGACCGGTCCCTACAAGACTATAGAAATCATTAGGGATGGTGGTGCTTACCTGCTCGAGAACGTCTTTACCAGACAAAAGGTGCAAAGGGCGGCTGAGAAAGTGAAGCCGTATGTGGGTACCGAGGAATGGTTATTAGCCCCCTTGGAAGTGTCGTGTGCCAAGGAAAACAATGAAGAACCACTGCCTCCACGGCTTAGGAAAAAACCTCGAAGATATATCGAGGAGTGTTAGGTACAGTGGCTGGGCAGAAACAACCCCAAAGACTATGCCACCATGGGTATTAATTTTAAGATATAAAGGAAAAGGTTTGGACAATTAGTGGTGCTAAGTTGCAATCCCCTTGGAGGTATGTTGTTGGTGAATCGACCCAGGTGTGACAGGTCGATAGACTATCCACCTTAATTCCCCCGGGCCTAGTTTGAGCCCTGAAGGAGTGGTGAACTTTTAAACTAGAAGATAAGTTCACAGGATTGTGTGTAGTTCACACAATGGACTAGTTCAGGAAGCTGTAGGCCACTTTAACGTGAGGGAATCACACCTGGTAGTAGTGTGATTAGGCCTCTAAGCTACAGTCTGCCGGTGTTAGGAGGTGGAGGAGACATCAGGACGTAGCCTAAGCTCTGTCAAATGCTTCCTGTATGACCACTTGCTGCGGAAACGAATGAAGGGTGATTGAATGCGAATGTTGTGAGCAAATGAAGATGAATGACTGAGAATTTATGTTATTGTTTGTTTTGGTGTGAAAGTCAAGGGCTGGAAGGCTCAACTTAGCTACCGAGTGTCCGGGATCTTGTACAGTTGACGAGATCATCCATACTTCTCTCATGAGTATGTGGACTGGGGTGTGCCCTACAATAATCTGAACTACAGCCAAGTAGCAGCAGTAGCCAGGCAATTGGTTTCTCAGGAACCACATATTACGTTGCCAGTGTTTTAGCCAGGAAGGGCTGCAGAAGTAGTGGAGTGGTGGGGAAGGTCGAGTGAATGTTAGACTGATGGAAAACCAAGGTGGGTTGTAACCTTAGTGACCACTAAACCAGTTCCTAAATGGTAAACCTGTTAGGATGTAATTTTTTTTATTATTAGTGAGTAAAAACATTTCACCCGGAGGGAAAAGTCGTGTGATGCTTCCAATTTAATTTCAAATAGGCCTACTGAATGTACCTTTTTTTTGTTATGTTTAGTCTGCCCTTAGATCTTGTATTCCCAAGGGGATACTGCATTATATAAATGTTTTTACTCACATCATTCATACTTTTATGCTATATGTTTATATTAAGGTTTATATTAGAATTGTTTTTCCAAACTTTCAAATCCTATGCAGTCAACCCCTCCCACCAGACAGTTTTCTATGGAAAGAAATTAATATCATAATCTAATCACTATTAATAGTCATTAACTTGTCAAAATACTCTCCATAGTCTAATATAATTAACCTACTTAGTTATCTTCCCATAAAACTTTGTTAAGGATGACGTAATATTGCATCATGTGAGGCGATCATGCCCCCGGAGGCCCGGGACGTGCTAAAAGTCACGTAGACAAAAATGTTCCCTTATATAGTAATCCAGAGATCAGATTCAATAGATATCTAAATGTCACTTATTTAGCGTCAAAATTAATTTCCTATAAATTGATAACTATTTCACGTCTCAATAATCAATTAATAATAAGATCAAAGGAGGAATATCCTCGAAACCCCCCCCTTCCCCCTTCTCATCTCCCGCCTTTTTCCCAGAGAGCATCATTCGTGGCTCACCCTTGATTGTGTTCGCAGGTGAGTGACATCGCTCTCGAAATCCCTCAATATTTGTGAAATCCAATACCTCTCGCCATTATTATATAGTCCACAATCTTCCCCAGTAGTCTGACAATACATGTAAACTCCTATTGAGATCTATTATAAGTGGATAATATCAATTTCCTTCTCTTAAAGAAGGACAACGTGGTTTCAAAACCGCATGGCCTCCTGTGTCTCCTGTTCCCCTTCAAAATAATATTTCATGGTGTATAATATATATTTTTCATAGTAATTTCTATGTTATTGTGACTGTGTATTAACTTCTGAGTTAAGGAAGTGAATTATCATTCGTGGCTCACCCTCCATTGTGTTCGCAGGGAAAGAATGCCTCCACGACAGTTACACCAATTTCTCATTTACTTTCTTTTGTTTTTGTAGTTAAATGAACGGCTAGAAAGCCACTGCCAAATTTCCAAGTTAAGCTTTAGGAAACTATGTGTCACGTAAGACGGTCTGATAGACCCAGCCCATGTATCCAGGAATAGGAATCGCGTATTCCTACTTAGTGAGGAAGAGTTATACTATGTATGCATAAACAGAAACATTGAGATCATCTTACTTTCGGAAATCCCCTGAGAAAAGGTTCTTTAACTGTTCTCAGGCCCAGTTACAAAATTATAACATTTTTAAGGTGATATTTTTCAGGGAAGGGAGTCAAGGGTATAATGTATACTGTGTGAAGAGCTTGGTATCTCGAGGTGAGATATGTATTGCCAACTCTGTATTTATTTTCTTTTTGAGGAAGGTGAAGTTTTTTCTGCCATGAGCCATTAAGTTGTCTGATACTATAACTAAGCCGTGTTTCTAAGACTCAATGATCAGCCTGTGATATTCAAAGTATACATTAAATAAATAACTCAAGTAAAATCAGAGAAAGTGATTCTGTGTTAATACTAACCTCCGTTTGGTGTGGTAATGTTAATAGGGAGGTGCTCAACACTCTTGAAAAAGGATATGAAACAAATCCACGAATCCATGTGCCTTATTGAAACTCAGTCCACTCTACCAAATAACTAAATTGTTAAATCAGTTCCCCTTTTCTTTCATTGGTCGCCTATATTTCCCTGGTAGTAATTATTTTCTCTTTCGAATATTTTAACTTCCCTTTAGGAAGAAATTAAATTCCCTGAGAATCCCCTAATTCTCATTAAACCTTTGGGGGTGGTGGCAGCTTTCTTTTCTTAATATTCAGGGAAATATCCAACATCAGGGACCATTAATTAATATAATTAATCAAAGTAAATATCTTTTTGATTGCCATGAGAGTTCCCCATTCGAAGTTAATTTAATGACAAGGCACCACACTGGTGGTCCTTCAGCAGTGAAGTGAAAGTAAAATAAATTAATTAAATAAAGAATAGAACAACAATTAACAACAACAAAATAAATAAATATAAAAATAACGCCCCCGTCCCCCCCCCGGGCACCACACATGTTCAAGCCTCTGATCCATATGTCAGTGTTGGCAGGAGAATACTGTTCCTTAACCCTCTCTTTACCTCCATGGATACATTCCTTCATCTCATAATCCTTGCAAGTGAACCTATGACATTCGCCTTTAACAGCCCTCGCTTTTATTTATCTTTCCATCTTTTCATGTTTGAATAGCACTGTTCCCAAATATTTAAACTTCTTCATGTCTTCCATTTTCTCTTCTTCATAGAACTTCTCTTCTTTTCACACCTTTCTATGGCTGACGCACTCAGCCTATAAGGTGTATTTAAGTCAATCCCCTCTACTTTCCTCCTTTCAAACACCATCACCTTATTTTTCCCAGCATTCATCTTTAACCTCCTCGTACATGCACTATAAAATTCATCGATCACTCTCTTAAGTTCCTACATTGCACCTACATTCCTCACTTTATCTTTCATTTCTCTCATATATTAAAATATTAAACAGCTATGGTGACATTACGCATCATTGTCTCACTCTGACTCCTATAGCCTTGTATAAAAAAATTTAATTTAGCTCTCCATCCACTCCTACACACGCACTTGTCTCGCTATAAAATGTCTTGATATCTACCAACAATAGTCCTCCAATACCCTTAATTTTCAGAAAATTCCAAAGAGCTTCCCTGTAAACTTTATAATATACTTTTTTTCAAAGCCCATGAAGGTAGCATTCAGTTTTTCATCCTTCTCTAGGTACTCCTCTATCATAATTGCAATCGCAAATATCTGATCCACACATCCATATCTATTCCTAAATCCTCCCCTAAAGACTGTCTTAGAGACTCTACTAAACATCCACTGGTCAATTATGAGTCTTCTTACCGTATCATCAAAGGAAGTCCTGGCGCCCGCAATGGTGATGGCGAGCACCAGGGTAATAATGCAGAAAAACACGTAAGTGGGCTGATCGCCTGACTGGTAGGCAGCCACTCCTGTAGCCCAAGCCACCAGCAACTCGAGACACAGGGCCAGTACTACCCAACGTAGCTTGTGGCTGTCGCTACAGGAGGGAGAAGGGGAAGGAAACAGGGAGAGGATCCTTGTGACTATCAACTGAAAAGGTGTGAAGTATCAAACATCAAGGTCATTTTAAGGTTGATCGAATTCTGCTTTGAATTCCTGATACAAAGGAGTACTGGAATTTTTTTTAAGTGCTCATTGTAAGTCTTTAAGTCGTTCTTGCTTGGCAGATAGGCACAAAATGTCACCTTTGTCTGCAGCGATTATTTTCCTCGGCGAGCTCAGGCGGCATCTGCTGCGTGAAGAAGGTGTTGGCTAGCAGGAAGACGGTGGCTGCCACAAGGAGGCCGATAGGTAACACCTCGCCCCACATCGAGTTCCCATTAGGGTTCAGCCAACAGCTGTAAGGCCAAGTGGTAATGAGGAGAATATGAGATTAAAGGGGATTAGCAAGAGGTAAGCAAGAACAAGGTATATAGGCGTGAGCAGTGAATTTAAATATAAACGTG
>JAXIVD010002208.1:57500-65115 GCA_036785275.1 Cancer borealis
TTGAGGAGCGCGCTCATTTGTCTTCTTGTACGTGACAGACATCTGCTGCGCCACCACCCAGAAGCACTGGCGTCCCCATGTCACTGACACCGAAGTGGTCTCAGCTCTGTCTTGATCTTCCCGAAGGGTGTTCAACTGGCGAGCAGAGTACCGTCAAAACCAGCACCACTATCGCCACCTACCGCTATCAGTGCCAGGCTCATCACCACACATTTATCATACCGCCACAAAGACCAACCTACCAGCCCAGCAGCCACAGCTTGAACACTACCATACTACCATTTGAACATCAGCCATTCACACGTACTACCGCTTCGCTGTCCTTAAAGGTGAAAAAAAAAAAAAAATTATGATAAAGATTAATAATAATATTTTCAGGGGTAATGTGTCCCTAAATCGTTTTCTTGGGCCCCCTTCCTCCATTTCCTTCCATGGTAAAGACAATAGTATGCTAATGATCTCACCCAGGAGCTCTGTAGCTGCAGGCCGGCCAAGTGAACTTCGGTGCAGTCCTTCATCATCCACCCCTCGCACCTCTCTAGACACCATGAGACAGTCTGAAGCAGCTTGAGACTCATTGGTCTTGATTTCGATCCACTCCTAAATCATCCAGTGCCATCCCTAAGCGGGAGTCTCTATCCAAGGAAAAAAATTTATAGTATGATTCATCCCTAAAAAGAACAATTTTATTAGAATATTATGGTATTTTGAAGTAGTTCTGAATAAGGGGACGCACTCTACAGCTTGAATCCTCGCAGAGGAGACCTGCACCCCATAGGGTTATCTCCAACATCCATGGCCAATCTGCAACACTTGTTTTATCTCTTACAGGTGGTTGATGGCGATCAATGATGCTCCTTCGTGCTGGCAATCTCCCTCGGCCTGCTGCTGTTTTCAGATATGTCTGTGGTCACGTAGCCCAACATTTACTTTGACAGCCCTTGCAGGCACAAGACGGGTCTGTAACATACCGAATACAATTCTTACTCATTAATCCATTCATTTACCTCCCTCTTTGATTTCCTGCTCGCTCTCTTTACATAGATTTGAGCTATACTATTCCCCCAAAGTATTGACTCATATCTCTTCTGCTAGGCACTACCTTTCCATAAAAATGTACTGCTCAATTTACTTACATTGCCTGTAGACACATCCCCTCTAACTCCCCGATCTTAGTACTTACATGCCAGGAGAGTGAGCGCTTCTCATGCGTCGCGTGGGTGTTACTTCCCGCACGCTGACGGTATAGTTGACACCCAGTGAATACGCCCCAACGCACTCCTTTGGCTGGTATCTACGTTGCGAACATGACTGAATATGGGGTCGGTAGTGGCTAGTCTCACGCTCACATCTCTTCTGCACAAATTCTTGACACCTTGGGGGCCAAAGGGTGGAGTGAGACACATAAATGTTTGTTGAGCCTTTCAGGATATGGTGTGGCTATTCAAGAAAGTATGAGGCCATTTCAATATGCATAAGGTCTTTAGTCTAGATTGTGCTGCATCAAAAGTTATAGGTGTGATCATCTACTATTTCACAATTATCTCCATCGTACACATCACCACCCACTTACCTTCTGGGCAAACATTATATTCACAATCCCCGCACTGTCCACCCTTCACAATCAGGGAGTTTCAGGGATCTGGGAAGCGTGGGTGTGATGGATTTTTAGGGACCCCCCCTTTCAACACACTGGGATGAAATATATGAAAAGAGCAATGATGTATTTTTCTAACACGATATATTTTGTCGTGGAATGTTATTTTGTTTCATTCCTATAGTGCTCATTCTGTCTCCCTCTCCTCCCCTTGATCCCTTTTTCCTTGTGCTCACAAGTGCGAACGAAGGTGACGCTGGCTCCGCTACTGTAGTTGAGTGGCTTGAAGGAGGGTGCACGGTCCACCTGGTACTCCGTAAAGGTCCAAGTCATTCTGCTGATGCTCCCTTGCTCTACGTTAAGTCAGACCACAGGCACCTGCATGATAATGAGGTTTTAAGGGAGAGTATTGGTAGAATATATGAAAAGTAGAGCTTCATGAGGATCAAATACATTACTGCAAAGAATTTTTCGATAAAGGGAAATATAACGAGTCATGCAGTATAATAGATAAAGGGATTTTATAAGAAGGATAAAGACGTACGTACAGTAATGCTAATGCAATCCTACTCTGCTTTATCTTAAGGATATCAATGCACAAGTGTATTGCAATACATATACTAAACTTTTATTATCCTTATACATTAACTTACGTGTCAGAAGCATTTCCAGTGTCTGTTACTATGTTTTCGAGCCTCCTAAAGGGACAGTAGGAGATGGTAAAGAGGTTGGGCATCCAAAAATTTGGTTCATAGGTCCACGTGACTCTCGCTTGGGTAACGTAGCCGCTCCCTTGCTCGATCAATTGCCACCCTTCCCGTTTAAGCCTATAGGAAGAGAGTGAAAGTGGGGTAAGAAGTTGTAGGAGTTTCATGGGTTGAATGTGTGTATTATTCACACATGGTCTTGAGGATCACGTACGGACTCGTGATCGTCAGCCATTCCCCTCCTAGAAAGGTTGTTCCTGGCCCTCACCGTTTGGCCGGTTTTCGCAGATGGCTGGGTGGGGGCATCGCACACCTCCCCAAACCAGGCTGTATTGGTCTATATCCAGGTTGCCTTAATGCAGCACGTGGTGCTGGGGACCAGTCTGGCTGTTGCGATTGTAGAGTCGAGAGTTGTCTCCAAGATGGAGCATCGCTCCAAGTTCTACCTGTCAGAGGCAAACAATGAGATTTTTGCTTTGCATTGAAGTATTAGTACATAAAAGCAGAACCTTGGAGGAATGGATGATATTACCAAACAATTGTTACAGGATGCTTATTGGCTAAAAAGGGTAAAATTGTTTAAAACAATTAGATTGTGCAAAGGAGTTTAATTTTAAAAGAAGCGTTATGGATCTCCTCACAAGTTGAAGCCCCACTTTGGACATCTCGTGGCGAAGCTAGTAGTAGAACTCACCTTTATACGTCTGGCACAGGTTCAGTCCTAGCCAGAAATTGTTGGGTTGCTGGCTGGGGTCTTGAGTCAAGGTCCTGGACAAGCAAAGTTTCCTCTTCTATTGTAGACTCAAGGAGACCAGGTGCCATCTCCTCTCTTGCATTTTGCCTCTTGTGGGCCATCCAGCTCGGCAGTTCCCAGTGCACATGACCACTTCTGCCCTTCCAGTCGCAGGAATGTAAGAGGCAGCTCTGTGTCAGAAGCCGAGGGAGGGTGAATGGAGGGTTGTAAAGTATATGGCAAGGGCTCATAGTGATTAACAAAATTGGTATTGAAGAAGAATTGGAGGATTAACTTTGAGGAAAAAACGATAACGGTGAGCAAATTATGCGGACAAGAAGTTACTATAAAAAGTCAACCTACTTTTGTATAAGGTACTGCTTGTCCCACAGTCGAAAGAGATGCTGCAATGTTACAAATGAGGCGGACTGCGTAGAGCGTTGAAGCTGAGTGTGTCAATGTACACACGCATCAACTGCTCGCCCGGGTGCAGTGCCCTCCCCTTGCTGCTACGATCGTCGCTCGCCCTGTTCTAAAGCGGAATGGGAGAATGTTTATCTTATTTTGAGAAAGTTATGGCCACCAGCAAGCTTAACCATTAACAGCAATATATAAAAAAGTAAAGTCCAGATATACATTTTTAGAAATTTACATGGACTTTTATAATTCATTTAATTGTATATTTATTTATTTATTTTATTGTTTTTACCATTGCCATAAGTGATGTTTAGGGTTGTAAGTGGCGGCAGTCATGATGGTTGCCTGTTGGGGGGGGCCAGTGTAGGGACATCAGTTGTAAGGGACGAATACGCTTGAATGGATAGTAAGTGCAAAGACGGTGGTTTTGTAGTAGTAAGGTCGTGGCTGACGCATCTGGGATAGAGATGTCTCTGAGGGTGAAGCATCAGTCGTCTATGGTCGGGAGCCTCAGTCGTAGAATACGTATCATTTCTCAGTATACTTTGCGGTGTTTGGGTAGCTTGAGTCGTCGCTGGACATTGTGGAGGTGTCTGTGTCTTGTGGAACGCCCGTGGTCGAAGGAATGTCTGTGGCTTGGAGAATGCCCGTGATCTGGGTCGATTGCGTGGTTTGAACTCATCATGGTGGTCTGCTGGGTTGTAGGAGTAAACAAGCATACATCGTGGTCTGAGCAGCATCCCCTGAAGCCATCTCACATACCTGAGCCGAAAGCCAGGTGAGCTTGAGTGGTTCCGTTCCACTGCACGTCAACGGACATATTAAGGTCAGCGACGGAAGGCGCCATATCCAGTGTTTCGCGTTCCCACCTCCACGTTCTCCACGTGACTATGTAAATACGGAGGGAGGAGTGTGAGGAGGAAGCAATGTTAGTTGTTTATGTAACCATTATTGTATATGTATAAACATTATATATTGTAGTGTTTGACCACAGCTACTGTTATGTGTTTAGGAGATAAACTTACTCATGTGCATTTGTAAGAAAATTCGGCCAGTTTTTTTGAGTCTGCCATGGGCAGAAGCTGACAGTGTAGGAGTTAATCAAGCTGTCACTCCTGTCATGCGAGCACTGACGTCCTGTTGATCATGATATTACTCTATTTTCATATTTATCATCATTATTATAATTGTTATTATTAGTATTATCTTTATTATTTGATCAATACTATTATAATTTTATTGATATTATTATCATTATCTAAACTTATTAATTCTGTGTACTTCTCTTCTACATATTGGGGCCTAGGAGCTAAGCGCGAGGAGTGTATATATACTATTATATATATATATATATATATATATATATATTATATATATATATATATATATATAATATATATATATTATATATATATATGTATATATATATATACCTATATAAATATATATATATATATATATATATACTATATATATATATATATATATATGCATGAGGTGTGATTATTGAGTGTCTGGACTTGGCTATACTCCTTTTTAGGGAGATACCAGGCCGGGTATATAGATTTATTTAGTGTTATTATTGTATTATATTATATTTTTTTTTTTTTTTTTTACGATCATTATTATTATTATCATTATATTAATTACTACTACTTGACGTCTATTTCTACTTTCTACTTTCTACTACTACTACTACTACTATTACTACTACTACTACTACTACTACTACTACTACTACTACTACTACTTCTACTACTACTTACTACTAATAAAATAATAATAATAAGAATAATAATAATACTTCTCCTACTTCTACTACTACTACTACTACATACTACTACTACTACTACTACTACTACTACTACTACTACTCTACTTACTACTATTACCTACACTACCACTACTACTACTACTTACTAACTACTACTACTCTACTACTACTACTATTACTACTACTACTACTACTACCTACTAATACTAATACTCTACTACTATCTACTACTACTATAATAATAATAATAATAATAAAATTAAATTCTTCTACTTCTTCTACTACTACTACTACTACTACTACTACTACTACTCCTACTACTACTACTATTACTACCTATACACTCTACTACATGCTGTTATTGCGCTAATATTGCTGCTATAATTCGCTGCTACTGTTGTTTTCTGCTGCTGCTGCTTGCTTGCTGCTGCTATGATAGTGATTATAATACAACAGTAATAAATATTTATAATGATCTAAACAAAAATATGAAATAGATGTTAGAGTAGCTGAAACTTGGATCAATCCCCTTCTCTCATCTGCCCTGCCTGCAATCAACCTGGCTAATAGACTCTGCTGGTCGGATTTGTTTGCCCTCCTGGAAAGCAGCAGCACGTCTAGGCGACGATGTCACCCAGCCACTCCTTTCGGACGGTCCACGTGAGCTCCACCTCGCCCGTCGCGCACCAGACATGCACGTACCACTGATGGCCCAGGAATACACTAAAATGTATCATGCAAAGAGGAGTAAACAGTTAATGTTTGTCCTCTGTTATACATTACTATTACTAGGGCTACAGTCGAGAACGAAATATATTAGTGAAAATATCTGGATATTGGTATTTCTCCATTACTTTGCTTTACACATAACCGTGACAGCTTATACTTGAAAATCTATTTGAATTCCGTTGGGGTGCGTGTACCCAAGTTTGGTCCCACTGAATTGTTGAAGGGAAGTAGTATCTTGAACAGTATGCCTATAACTTGATGTGATAAGAAATTGCCACATAATCATTGCATTGTATAAGCGTATCATAACAAAATGTGATCTCTTTGTGTGTGTGTGTGTGTGTGGTCGTGTGTGTGTGTGTGTGTATGTGTGTGTGTGTGTGTGTGTGTGTGTGTGTGTGGTGTGTGTGTGGGGTTGTTGTGTGTGTTGTGTGTGTGTGTATGTATGTGTGTGTGTGTGTGTGTGTGTGTATGTGTGTGTGTGTGTGTGTGTGTGTGTGTGTGTGTGTGTGTGTGTGTGTGTGTGTGTGTGTGTGTGTGTGTGTGTGTGTGTGTGGGTGTGTTTGTGTGTGTGTGGTGTGTGTGTGTGTGTGTGTGTGGGTGTGTAGTGTGTGTGTGTGTGTGTGTGTGTGTGTGTGTGTGTGTGTGTGTGTGTGTGTGTGTTGAAGTAAGTATGTAGTATACAGTTGCATGATCTCACTTCTTTCCTTACCTTGGTCTTCCATCATACTAGGTGTCGCAGGAATCAAGGACAGCTGTAATCGGAGGCAGTGCCACACCGTAATCGGACAGGCCCTGATGCACACACACCAGCATCACCCGTGTACCTGCAGATGCAAACCACATCACCCCTTGCTCCTTAGATGTTGCAATGTCAGACACTTTGCAAATACATGTAAATAATACAGGACCAGCTTGCACATTGAGATTTCGGGCGGAGTTGTATGATGTAGTTGGAGTGATGGTGTGCTTAACAGGGGTTGAGGACATGGTCCTCTGTGCTGCTTGGGACACTTTTCAGCTAAATTTAATTAAATACAACTGCCTGCGTCATATCACACTTTTTTTTTTTGTTAATCAAGGACTAGTAGTGGTATGTTTACGATATCAACTCCCCTTCTATGGAAATATATTAGAAAAGGATTATAACTATGCGGTTACTCACGTGGCACCACCACAACGGTGATTGGTAACAAGTAACTGCAAGGCCTTACAAGCTCGCCTCCCACAGCCATGTCCGGGCTCGCCTCCTCCCGTTCTTGATATGCTCACCTGTAGGCCATGTAAGAGGGTTGAAAAGAGAACAGGCATCATTCTACTCACAAGGAAGTGCTAGATGACAAACTAAGGGCAAAAACAGAAATAGTATATCAACAATCGCTCTATTTGTCTACCATGTTGACGAGGGGAAGCAACACTGACCTGATAGATTGGTGGTGGGTGATGAGAGTAAGGGTTCAAGGGATCCATCCTCTTGAGGCAGCTGTATCACCGCCGCGCTGCCACGACCATTACCACCCACGCCACTACTCTCTGCAGCAACTCCAACCCCGCTGTCGGGTTCCACGTCTAGAGAGGATAGACAAGTTTGATGAATAATATCTCCAGGGAGTAAACGGATGCAGCTTATGCTATAAAGTCATAGGTTACCTAAGGAT
>JAXIVD010002209.1:0-10000 GCA_036785275.1 Cancer borealis
CTTTTATCATAAGCATAAAACCGTAAAAAAAATAATGATACTAATGATACTAATAATGGAGTTAAGATTCTGTTGATGCTTGACTCAACTTATTATTTTTAGATAAACTACATATATTTTGTAACATTTAGATCAAATGTTAGTGTAGATTATTTTGTATTGTTTCGTCTGATTTTAGCTTTTTTAACGCATTCATACATGTGCTGTTACTCGCGAGAACGTTCAATGTGGAATTACCTGATGATATATTGTGACACAGGAAGGTTTGAAATTAGAAAAATATTAGTGATAAATGATGAGATTGTTATAGATTCTCGATTTTGTATATGTGAACATTGATTGAACAGGTTTAGGTTAAGTGAGGATAACATAGCATAACTGATTACCATGTGACTTCAGAGCTTGTTAACGTTAATTAGTAGTTCAGATCAAATTGGGGTCAGGATAGATTATAATTACCATTTGACATCTGTAATATGAAAGTTAATTAGTAGTTCAGATCAAATTGGGGTCAAGATAGATTGTAATTACCATCTGAAACCTGCATTATGAAAGTTAATTAGTAGTTCTGGTCAAATTGAGGTCAAGATAGATTATAATTACCATTTGACACCTGTAATATGAAACTTAATTAGTAGTTCAGGTCAAATTGAGGTCAGAATAGATCGCAATTACCATATGACACCTGTACTAGGAAAAGGTAAGATGATAGGTCAGGTCAAATTGGGATCAGAATAGTTTGTAATTACCATATAACACCTGTACTAGGAAAAAGGTAAATTGATAGGTCAGGTCAGGTGAGGTCATGATAGATTGTGAGTGACAAGTAACACCTGTGTATTACCATGTATCTGTTACCCTTTGTGTGACATGATGTTGTGATGAGCATGTGTCTTTAGTATTCTCTTAACTGTAGTCTACTAACACTTGTCAATAAGACGTAACGTAAGTAACTACTAACAACTATAACTTGAAGGGGCGTAGTGTAGCAAGTAACGAGGTGTGGGCGTAACGAGAGGTAGAACGAGACAATAACACCAACACTTGACAATACCATAACACTGTACGAAGAAAACGGAGTGTGGTTCGATGCATTTCAAGGGGAATCATAAGTGACATAACCAAAGATGTGATTGCATTCCTACGTGCACTTGATTATATTGTCAATGTAGAGTAGATGACGATACTTTGAGAAATACGTGTTTTTTATTAATTAATCTGCATTTCAAGCGTGATTTTAAAGTATATAACCAAAGATTAGATTGCATTCTCCCATAAACATAATTATCGATGTAGAAGAAGAGGAAAATGGTTGAATAATCACTTTTTTATATATATAAATGTATTTTAAAGATTATCTAAGCAACATGGACAAAGGAGATTATACTTTCTCTCTTCCACGAAATCTTTAATATAGCAGAAGCTTAAAATAACGTCTAATAACACCGTAATTACAATGTGATCTAAGCAATATATAAAATAAATATTACAGTTTCCCTTATGCTCAAATTTAACAATATAATGAAGAAGGAAACTTAGATAAATAACTTTTTAAACATATATTTCAAGATGAATCATATAACCAAACTAGAATCCATAACGTATATATAAAAAATAACAAAATTGATCCATACATAGAAAAAAACCTTAGAGATAATTTTTCAAGGGTAACGTAAGCAGCCTTGACTTAGAAAAGGACAATATATCTTCCCTCTTGTACAAAGCAACACAACCTGAAGACTAATTAGTGTTCATACAACGCACAACCTTGACCAACAACCAACACATCTTATCACCTCAATACGGTGACCCATTCTGACCACTTAAAGAAATGAAAAATAACATAACGACAGTAATAATAACATACAAACGCAGGAATCTGAAAATAGCGATAAAATTCTGATTAAATATTGACTAGAAAAGAATTGAAAGAAACATTGAAGGAAACTAATTATCAGATGTTAATATATAGTGTGGGACGATTTTTTTTTATATGATATTAAAGAAAAATCGCAAAATAACGAAAAATATAAATACGTGAATCCTGAATAATTATACAAAAATATTGAAATAACGTCCCAAAAATTATCAAAATACATAACAATCAAATACGAACGAACTTTATTACCTCGTTAGTATAAAAAAAATAATTGAATTTGCCACAAAAAATATAACTAAATCTGGGTGATATTAATTCGTATTCGCTTTTCATCCCACCTTCACCAGACACTCGCATCAAAACACGTACTAATCCTATGTGTTAATTTTATATGACCATCTATTTAACTCTTTTTTCTCCATAGAGTATAAGAAAAGGAAGACAATAATACATATACAGTACATTTCCAAATACAGGTGTTATTCAATTATCCGGCAATTATCAGAAATACTCACACCGATAAACCGGAAAATTCGTAAAATTCGGATTCCATAAAAATATCAAAATTTCTATAAATGACTTAGAATTTTGATTAGCACGTCCAGATTTAGAGACAAGACTGCGGTTTGTCTACATATTTCCATTTTTCTACCCTCCAAAAACCTGACTTGTCCTGAAATCTGGATGAACGAAAAACCAAAAATAAAATACGAAAAACAAAATTGAAACGAAAAATTATCATAAATTCGAAAGACACAGGCGATAATTTGACCGGATTTTTGGGTAACACTTCAAAAAGGACAACATCTATCTACTCTCGTGTATTAAAGAAAAAAACCAAGTAAAATGTGGCTGATTGTATTAATTAATGTCAGTCTATTATAACAAATGACGGGAATGATTTTAACTAAACGCACACGCACTGAAAAAGAAAAAAAATAACTACGTACACACATGAATCAACGCACATGGGATAGTGACTTTAAGATTAGTGTTAGACTGTTGTAGAGGAGAAAGAGAAAGAAAACGAGAGTGAGTGGGAGATATTGATAGAAATAGATCATTGCAACGGTGTAACATTTCTCTTTCTGTCACTGTGTTTTGACAAATGGAGTTTAATTAATACCATGTTTGAATTGATGACTCACACACCCGCACTCTCTATTTTAAGTCCTATTCTTCTTTATCACGTAATGGAAATGGTGTCAAATATGCTTTACTTTATTTTTTTTATTTATTTATTGTTTTTTTTAAGTTTTTTCCCATTGTTGTATTTCGTTGTTATTATTATTATTATTATATTATTATTGTTATAGTTATGGATGGAGCGCTGTCTGAGTACCTTTTATCGTGATGAATTAAATTACTCATCCTTTAGAGTCTAGACAGTAAAAAAAATAAAAAATAAAATAAAAGAAAACGAAGAAAGAAAAACTAAAATAATAATAATTGTTTATTGAGGGGGAAACTTCGGTATTCAGCATTGATTATTATTATTACTATTACTATTATTATTATTATTATTATTATTATTATTATTATTATTATTATTATCATCACAGCGCTGCCACCATATATTTTTTTCCCTCCGTCATGCGCCATACAGAAACGGAGGCGAATCCATAGATATCCTGTAGCCTTAGTCCTGCGCGTTTGAGGGACGATGTATTAGTCTAACCTTCCCACAATATTGGCCTTTCATTGTAAATCAGCAAATCGCGCAGTTTCCTTTCCCTGCCCAATCCTTTGAAATGATAAACGCGCAAGTATTATACCACCTCCTTCCACATCCGTCACACGCGCAAACCATTCTCCTGATGTATCTATCCTACGATTGCGCAAACGTCACCACTTGCACGAAATAGAAGTACTTGCAAAAACGCGCAGATGACAGATTACAAGAATGCGCAAAGTTTTCATTCCCTCGCACCGGATCCACAAACCGCGCAAGTTACTATAATTATAATAAGTAAGACACACAAATCATTATATACCGCAAAGTTGTTGTTTTTTTGGAGTTACTTAATAAGAGAGAAAAAAAATAGTTATATTATTCCTTCTTATAATTCTCCTTTTCATCTAAGAATCGCGCAAAGTCGCCCATGAAAATCGATTGATTGCGCAGAACCCTTAGCTGCGCAGCCATGGGATTGACGGCCCTTACCTGGCCTTCACACCTGTCTGTGCTGTGGCAGGTGTTAACAATACGTATTAATAAAGATTTGCTGTGATCATTTTCTGCTGTGTTTTATTACTCTACTCGTGTATGAGAGAGAGAGAGAGAGAGAGAGAGAGAGAGAGAGAGAGAGAGAGAGAGAGAGAGAGAGAGAGAGAGAGAGAGAGAAAGAGAGAGAGAAAGAGAGAGAGAGAGAGAGAGAGAGAGAGAGAGAGAGAGAGAGAGAGAGAGAGAGATAAGGAATAAGACCACAGCTGTTTACACACACACACACACACACACGCACACAGCTCCCTCTCTCTAATCCGAACACATAATTGGGATACTTGAATCATAGATGTAGCACGTAATAGTAGTTCAAATAATGGTAAGTAGTAGTAATAGTAATAGTAGTAGTAGTAGTAGTAGTAATAGTAGTAATAATAGTAGTAGTAGTAGTTCCCCTTTCTCTTAGCTCCTTTTCTTAAACACTTCCCGTCCCTTATCCCTTCTTTAAACACACTTAACTACGTCCTTCCCTTAACCCCAAACCTCCCTAACCTCGCCCCCTTCCCTTACCCCTCACCCTCCCTTCCCTAACCCCAACCCCCTTCCTATACCCCTAAATCCCCTAACCTCATCTCCCTTCCCTTACCTAAACACTCTTTCCTTACCTAAAACCCCCTTTCCTTACCTAAAACCCCCTTCCCTTATCTAAACCCCATTCCCTTACCCCTCAACCCCCCTAACCTCAGCCCCCTCCCCTTACCTAAACCTCTAACCTCATCCCTCTTCCCTTATCACCTTATCAGCGGTTGAATATACACGGGAATGGAAAGTTAGGAGCATGCCTCTTTAAAACACACTTTCACGCTCACACTCACTTATATAAAACAATGACTATACAGCTTTTATCTCCTCTCGCTCTAATATTTCATCACACTTTTTTTTTTTCTCTCTCTAATATTTTTTATCTTTTTTTCCTTCTCGCTCTAATATTTCTTCATCTTTTTTTTCCTCTCATTCTAATATTTCTTTCCTTCTCTCTCTCCTATTCACTCTAATATTTCTTCCCCTCTTTCTCCCTTCACTTATATTTCTTTCCCCTCTTTTTTCCCTCTTTTTTCCCTCTTTTCTTTCTATGGGAGAGAGAGAGAAAATTAATTAGTAACCTCTTTCAGTAACTCTCTCTAATTTTAAAGAGTCTATTCACGTACGACACTGGATTAGAGAGAATTAAAGAGAGTGCAAGGAAGGGTTAGTTAGATTTTTTGATGGTGAGAGAGAGAGAGAGAGAGAGAGAGAGAGAGAGAGAGAGAGAGAGAGAGAGAGAGAGAGCAATTTCAACCATACCACCTTATTCTCTCTCTCTCTCTCTCTCTCTCTCTCTCTCTCCTCTCTCTCTCTCTCTCTCTCTCTCTCTCTCTCTCTCTCTCTCTCAGATAAAAATACTAACTTCAAAATTACCTCATTAGGAAAACAGAAAAAACAGTAATGTATGGGGTAATAGTTTAAGTAGGAGAGGGGAGGGAAGGGGGTGAAGGGGGTCCACTCATGAAAATTTAACCTCCCCCGCCCCCCCCATGCTCCCCCCTCCTACCCTAAAAATGGTATTGATGGAAACAATGATTCATGTGCATTAAAGAGAGAGAGAGAGAGAGAGAGAGAGAATACCACATGTGAACGACGTGACTCTCTCTCTCTCTCCTCTCTCTCTCTCTCTCCTCTCTCTCTCTCTTCTCTCTCTCTCTCTCTCTCTCTCTCTCTCTCTCTCTCTCTCTAGCACCAAAGTCCTTCCCTACACGTGTAAGTACGCACGTACATACAGTCATGTAAGTATCTATGTATGCATGACCATGTACACGTCCAGGAAACCGGAAATGTTTGTTTTGTGTTTGTATGTATGTGTGTGTGTGTGTGTGTGTGTGTGTGTGTGTGTGTGTGTGTGTGTGTGTGTGTGTGTTACAAAACAGCTAAGCGAATGAAGGAAGTGCAAGGAATATATCAATAATTCACTTCCTATCTTCCTTCCTTCCTTCTTTCCTTCCTTTCTTCTTTCTTTCTTCCTTCTTTCTTTCATCCACACACAAAGAAACAAGACTTCAAAAAAATAGTGGAGAGAGAGAGAGAGAGAGAGAGAATCACCATGACAGACTTCGCTTCGCCAGCTGACAGTCTCCCAACTTTATCTCTCTTTTCTCCTTCCTCGTTATACCTCGTTGTCTCCATTACCCAGAGTGAGAGAGAGAGAGAGAGAGAGAGAGAGAGAGAGAGAGAGAGAGAGAGAGAGAGAAGAGAGAGAGAGAGAGAGAGAGAGGCTTCGTGTCCCATATATAACCGTGAAACTCCCGCCAATGGTTGTCTGTCTGTCGCTTCCACGCACACGGCATGTAAGTGTGTGTGTGTGTGTGTGTGTGTACGTAGCGACTGAATACAAAGAAGGGATCTCATTTTCATATATCCATTTTTTTTTTCTCTCTCTCTCTCTCTCTCTCTCTCTCTCTCTCTCTCTCTCTCTCTCTCTCTCTCTCTCTCTCTCTCTCTCTCTCTCTCTCTCTCTCTCTCTCTCTCTCTCTCTCTCTCTCTCTCTCTCTCTCAATCAATATTATACACGCATACATCTCACTTCATCTATTCATGTACGATAATTTACACACAATGTATAACAACCATTTATTTCCTTGTATCTCACTCTCTTATTTCTTTTTTTTTTTTACATTGCTACACGAATATTTACCTGTTTTTTTTGTATATTAACTTTATTTCATCTTACCTTAATTAATCGTATGTAATTATCAAGTTTTATATACAATTCATATCATTTCGTTCATAATTACGTATCATTAGACATCATTAAGAATTATATCCAAATTGGTGTTATCATTTTCATAATTACGAAGCTATTTTCTCATCATTAACATATCTTTCCAATTTGTGTATATTTTCATTATTATGTTTTATGTTTTTTTTTTTTCTCGTAGGATATTCTCTAGGAGTCCTATATCCTGGTTGGTGGTGGTGGTGGTGGTGGTGGCGGTGGTTGAGGCTTCACCAGGGAGGAATTTAACAAGGTCACGTCCTAATTGGCAGCCACGCTTGTTAGGGTCAGCTCCCCTCAAGGTCAGTAAGAATTTGTAACATACTCTAATTGACTTTATATTGTGAAGATTAACCATTTTAATTATATTTGTTTTCCTGTAAGACTTTTTTTTTCTTTTTTTCCTTTTTATCTCTTTTTGTTTATTCATTTATTATATTATTTTTTTTTTAACCCTTACTCTACCCTCTTTTCCCTCACATTTCCATATTTTCTCTCATTTCCCCTTTTTTTCCCTCTTTTCCTCTTAATTTCTCATCTTCCTTACTATGCCATCGTTTTCCCCTCACATTCCCCTCATATTCCTTCGTTTTCCCTTTGTTTTCTCCTCATTTCCTCTTACTTTCCCCTCTTTTCCTCTCACTTTCCTCTCATTTCCCCTCATTTCCCCTTAATTTCCCCTCATATTCCGGTCTGTGTCCCTCATTATTTCTTCACCTACCCCTCTTCTCTATTTTCCGTCATTATCCCCTCATTGTCCCCTTATTTCCCCTCATTTTCTCCTCGTTTTTCCCCTTATTTCCCCTCATTATCCCCTCGTTTCCCCTCAGCACGCGGCCTTCATTGAGGCTTATTTCTCCGAGGACTCCACATTAGAATATGTGGATCGCTGGACAATTTATATCTCCACTTTTGAGGCAGGCGGAGGAGTAAGTATGTGTGGGTGTGGGTGTGGGTGTGTGTGTGGGTGTGGGTGTGGGTGTGGGTGTGGGGGTGTGGGTGTGTGTGTGTGGGTGTGGGTGTGTGTGTGTGTGTGTGTGTGTGTGTGTGTGGGTGTGTGTGGGTGTGCGTGTGTGTGTAATGGTGGTGGTTAGGGTTAAAAAAAAAAGTAGTTATTTCAATTTTATTTCATTTGATTCGTGCATTTTTTTTTTTTTTTTTTTTTTTTTTTTTTTTTTTTTTTGTATATAATCAATAATTATTTTTTCATTATGATCGAGAGATAGAGAGAGAGAAAAAAAATCATATATATATTTACATCAACTTATTTAACATTGAAATTATAAAAAGAAACATCATTCGTATATAAATTTAAAAAATATATGTAACTGAAATTAAAAAAACATAGTAAGTCATACATAAAAACAAAAAAATACATAACCCTAAAAAACAATCAAAATACCAACCCAAATATTCCCCCACAAAAAAATTAATTCCCCCAAAAAAATAAATCCCCCCCCAACCCGAAAAAAAAAATTCCCCCCAAAAAAAATCCCTCCCAAAAAATAATTCCCCCCACCACACCTGTCTACTAATGGTTCCTTCGCCACACCTTCCCTGCACAGACTGATGAAGTGTATCACGTGAAGTCACCTGGACGCTACCTTAACGACCCTTCACAGTGGAAAGTGGAGGTGATGGATAACTCAGCTGTTTGGCCCAATAACCCCGACTACATGCCGAGTAAGGATGGATGGGAGGGAGGATGGAAGGGTGGAAGGATGGATGGAAAGGATAGGAGGAAGGATGGGAAGGAAGGAGGATGGGAGAGTAAGAAAGGAAGGATGGGAAGGAAGGATGAATGAATGGAAAGGGTAGGAGGAAAGGAGGAAGGATGGGAAGGAGGGAGGATGAATGGAAGGAAGGAAGGGAAGAAGGAAGGAGGGAAGAGAGTAAGAAAGGAAGGATGAGAGGGAAGGAAGGAAAGTAGGATGGATGGAAGGAAGGAAGGAAGGAAATAATAAGTTTGTTTGAGAAATTATTACTTCATTTATTTCTAAGTTGGAATAAGTAGAAAAGCTAATTTAAGAAAGAGAAAACACACACACACACACACACACACACACACACACACACACACACACACACACACACACACACACACACACACACACACACACACACACACACACACACACACACACACACACACTAACACCCCCCCCCCTCCTTCAGGTTCCGTGGCTGGTGCTGAGGGTGTGATCTGGACCTCAGGCTTCTTAGTGCCCGGTAAAGGTGATGGTCAGCTGCAACTTTATAAAACTGGGGAGAATCCAATCCCACCAGCTGTTGACATCGCCTCTGAATCTACTGTAAGTGTTAATTTGATGTTTATTATACCTCATGTGTTGTAAAATTACTTCAAAAATGTGTTTATATCATTGTTTTCCTGTTAATTCTCCTTTTTCATCTCTGGATCAAATATATTTTAATCTTTCAAGTCTAAAAAGTTTATAATCGCTTTTGTTTAATGTTTTATTTCTTTTTATTGTTTTATAAGGTTTCAGAATCCCCTAATGCAGTGTTAAAGTCGTTGGTAATACTTTTTATCCTCCTCTAATCCTGTGTATTTAAAAAGGTTTCGAATCCCTTACTTAATTGCTGCATAAGGATTCGGAATTTCTTAGTACCGTGCTGTAAGGGTTCACGGTGGTCGTTGTTGTGCCGCAGAACACTTGGTCGTATCATCGGGTGGTCTGGAAGGACATGGATATGGATGGTGATCTGGATGCACTCACAGCAAGATTCCATGTGCCTCTACTAGGTGGGTGACTCTCTTTCTCTCTTTTTCTCTCTCTTTCTTTTTTTCTCTTTCTTTTTTCTCTTTTTTTTCTCTTTTTCTCTTTCTTTTTTCTCTCTTTTTTTTTTCTTTCTCTTTTTTTCTATCTCTATCTCACACAAATATTAACTATATTACATCCTCATACATCTCACTTCATCCATTCCCAAGTACGACAATGTATCTATAATGTACAACAACCATATATTTGCACTCTTATTTCACTCTTTTCTTTATTATTTGATTTGATTTCGTTGATACACGACTATTAACCAGATTTTATTTATATATTTTTAATCATTTTTATATCCTTCCATTCATACTTTAACATCTTTCTTCCTCCTTCAATCCTTTCACATCCTCCTCCTC
>JAXIVD010002209.1:15000-25000 GCA_036785275.1 Cancer borealis
TAACAAAAATAAGAATAATGATAATGATAATAAAACAGGAGAAAGAAATAATGAAAGAAAAAAAAGGATAGCCCATACCGTTCACCCTCTCCCTCCCCGCACCTCATTTGATTAACTGAGCTCAACAGATTTGCGGGAACCTCCTCCTCCTCCTCCTCCTCCGTAGGTCTTTATTGCTGCTCACTTACTCGTGCATTCACCCCTGTTCTCCATTCACTTCTATCATAAACAGTCATCCATCCTTGCTCTCTACACATTACTCTTTCAATCAATGCTCTTCTTACACCATCCATCCATCTCATTTGTGGCCTTCCTCTCAACCTTACCTAGTGTTCTTGGGTATATCTGTCAAGTGTTCTCTCTGGTAGATGCGTTGTGTTCTCAGGTAAAGCTGTTTTAAAAGTTGCCGAAATTAGACTTGTCCATGTTATTTCAAATATAAGAATTGCTTCACAACATTTGCCAGTTTTTAGTTAAGTCTATCCACACTGTCCTTACCTTTTAAGACCTCCAACACAATACACTCACGCACTTCACCTAACCATCTACATACAGTCTAGATAGCCACTCATCCTCTTCCACTCTTTCACATTGCTTTGTCATCTTCCTCATCTTTGTTCCAACTGCTTTTCTTTTCTTTTTTGTGAACTTTTATTTAAGTACTGTTCAGGATGTTTTATCTTTCCCTCTAATATGCTCTACAAGGACAGATGGTCACAAGTTTCAAGTGTTATAATGTTTCCAGGTTCAGCCATGGCAGTGTCAGCTGACATCACCAAGTACTCCTTCATATCCTGATGGCAACCAAGACTGGAACAACCACAGCGACTCAACCAACTCACCCTTCACCAAGTATCTCCTCTTCTAAGTATCATATCTTCAGGTATATGTACTAGTATACTGGTACCAAGTTAGAGTAGCGGGTGGGAGGTATATCACTTGGGATTACACCTAAGAACAGTGCTGCATATTGAATTAACATTTCTGCCATGATTTTTTTTTACATACAAAGCAATAGTTATGCTCCACGTGTTTGGGAGACGTGGAAGCACTGTGTTCAGGTGTCATGCCAAGGGCTATGCCTCCCACCTGACACTTTAGCTTGGTTGTAGCAGAGTTTAGTTTTGAGACTCATTCACATGTGCAATGAAAAAAAACTTTTGTGAGATATTTTATTTAGATATTTTATTTATGATAGTATGAAGTTTGAGCATAAAGAATATTACAAGATAAGTAAGTTGGTGAGAACTACTTTTAATGGATATAATGAAAAGGAATCCAAGTCTTGACAAGAAGCATTTATTCAGTACTTCTCAAGGTGTTCTCATGTGTGTTGGTGGGAATTGCATCTCGTTGCCCTCCACTCCTAGGCTTGCAAGGATCTCACTACTTTTCTTTGTAAGCCGTTCGCCCCTCTTCTCATACAGGTTTTTTCCATTTTCCAGAGTGATAGCCGTCCAGATGGAGACGAGACGAGAAGGGTTGGAACGACAGGACTGAATGCTGATTCGGAGAGCTGAATACTCTTCATTGAAGAAGTGTCTGAAAATGAAAAGGAATGCCTTCCTTCCCTCATGAAGGAATGTGTCGTTTGATGCACCAGCAATGATTACCACAGATCTATTTGTTGAATTCAATAAAGATGTTAATTTGAGATTTGTAATATACTTTTTAAGTAAAAGAAAAAAAATGCACAATTAAGAGGGGCCCCTAAAAACCAGAGGGGCCCCTAAAAACCTCTCATATATACTAAGTTTAAGGAGCAATTTGAGTATAGCTCCGCCGTCCATAGAATTCGGCATTTAAAAAAATACTGGTCCATTTTTCCCCCCCCATAATCTCAAATGCTGAATTCTATGGACGGCGGAGCTATACTCAAATTGCTCCTTAAACTTGTATATGAGATGTTTATATGTGTGGAGGTGGTTAGGTGGTGTAGAGGGAATGGAGTAGGACTGGCTGGTTGGTGAACACAATGATAAGATCTGATGCAAGGTGTGTAAGGGTGAGAGGAAGGACACCAAGGGGATGGATGGATGGTGTTAAAAGCATTGACTCAAAAAGAAATATCTGTACACCAACAAAGGATGATTGTATATGATAGAAGTGAATGGAAAGCTAGTGTTACCCTAAAGAAAAATAAAGAAAAAACAACATAGAAATTAGATATTCTATTTGGTGAACTGATGCCGAATGCTTATCAAGTTTTTTTTCTTAAATGATTCAATTGTGTTACTGTTAACTATTTATACTGGTAGAGAATTCCAATGAAAGTTTAAAAGAGCTTCCCTATCAACCCTATTATATGTTCTAGGCCTATAAAGGCTGCATATAGTATTTCGTCCTCGACCATTATTTTAATCACAAATATCTGATCTACACAACCTTTTCCTTCCCTAAACCTTTACCTCCCTGCTCCTCGCTAACCTTCCCTTCAGTTACTAACATCAATATATCCATCAAGACACTCCCCAAACACTGTTCCTGCCACACTAAACACACTCATCCCTTCATAATTATTACTCATCTTTACAACCTTTGTCATTCTAAAACTTCTTCATCTCCTCTCTCTCCTTTCCACTTCTTGCATACACACAGACAATTGCATGCTTTACTCTTCCTATCTTACCTACTGCCCACACTATCATGGACTCCTTCATACATGTGCCTCTATGCCTTCCCATACCTTAGGAAAGATTAAGAGTGCACACCCTTCCTATAGACTTGAATAAATACTATATTATACTCTATACTTTACTCGATTAATCTAAAGAGAATCATGTTTTTTTAATGATAGTTGATTAAGTTTTATCTATAAACTTGACTTTCTGCTTCAGTTCATCAATATTATAAGTTCCCTTTGTCTCTTCTACTGAACTTTATCACCAAATCTTTTCTTACTGTTATTTCTTCTTTATCTTCTCCCTTTGAATCAGGTGTTGGTGTGCCTTGGGTGTTGGTGTGTTGGTATAATGCAGTACAGTTTGGCAATACTTGGAACACACTCAAGATGCAGTTCAGGATGTGTTCAGCAGCACAGTGACTCTTCCTGCAGCTTGTTCATCTGTTGCCAAAGTCTCCCGCCTCGTCATCCCCCAACACACACACACACCTGTAATATATGATCTGTTTTAATTTGGATATAACACAAAATTGTATGCATTCACCTATAGTAGACAGATATAAGAATATAATAGTGTTTGTCTTGTGAAGGATCGTTCATAAATAAAATACAGTGGAACCTTGACTTACGAGTGCCCCAACATACGAGCCGTCACTCGGTCGATTTTTTGCTTTGAATTGCGAGCCAAAATTTGAGGTACGAGTCATGTTTAGGACTACGTTCACTAGACAATACTGCTACAGTAGCAAACCTACAGGAGCTTAGTGCCAACATATAAAATATTATAGTTTGTTACCATGAAATGCTTATTTATTATAATTAAACGAAATATTACAAACCTCTAATCTTGTCACCGAGCAATACGGAGCATGCAGTATTGTCTTAGTAAACGCAGCCATATGCCTGCCCAGCTCTCCTGTGCAAAATTCGTTCTCTGCTTGTGTTTACCTCGCCGCGTAAGGATCTCTGTTGTGCTCGCGTTCTGTGCTTTTGTGCATTTATTTTACCAAATTTCTTGTTTGTAACCATGGGTCCTAAGAAAGTGAGAGGAAAAGACAGCGGTACAAAGAAGAAAAGGATGATTCTATCGAAATAAAGCGTGAAATCATAGAAAAACATGAGCAAGGTGTGCCAGTAATCGACTTGGCGAGGCAATACGAGCGCAGTACTTCTACGATATGTACCATATTGAAGCAGGAGTCGATAAAGGCTATAACACCAGCCAAGGGCGTTAAAATAATTTCTAAGCTCCGGACCTCTGTCCATGAAAAGATGGAGAATATGCTATTGATGTGGGTGAGAGAGGAGCTTGCGGGAGATACCGCGACGGAGGGTATTACCTGCGAGAAGGCACGAGCCATTCATGCTGATTTGCTTTACATTATCTTTTATTATGTTTTTATACAATATTTGTTATTTATAAATACATTTTTCTTATTTAAAAACACGTAAGAAAAAATAGGGTGGTATTTTGGGGGCTGGAACGGATTAATGGCATTTCAATTAATTTCAATGGGGAAAATTGATTTGATATACGAGCAAATTGAGTTATGAGCTCGGTCATGGAACGAATTAAACTTGTAAGTCAAGGTTCCACTGTACTGAAATGTAATATAGGTCTATGGCATAGACCTATATTACATTTCAGTATTTTATTTATTAACGATCCTTCACAAGACAAACACTAGTATACGTATTCTTATATCTGTCTAGTATAGGTGAATGCATACAATTTTGTGTTATATCCAAAAGTTGGTGAAAGCGTGTCCCTGTGAGTCAGCATCGACTCTATGCTGACTCACAGGGACACGCTTTCACCAACTTTTGTTGCATTAATCCACAATTAGAGTTTACATATTCTTTACAGTCAAGGGACTCTATCTTCACAATTAAAATATTGGTTTAAATTCTTCCATATTTGTTTTATGTAGTGAGTGTTCTCTGTGTAATAAGTAATAAGGCGCCGAGACTCTATGGAACATGCTTTCAGATCATTATGTAAAGTTACAACAGTAAGTGTAGTGTCCTTGGCCTTGGCAGTAAATGGTTTGACAAAGGATTGGAAAACTTTAAAGCAAACCGATACATCACCACACTTTTTCTGAAGCTTTTATCTTGGAGAGATGATTGTTGAGTTAGTCTGAATTCTTTAGTCACTTCCTTTTAATGGCAAAGCTTAATCTACTGATACACAGCAACATTAATCATCAGTGAAGGGAAGACCAACACACCATCCACTTCCAAAGCCTGTTTCAGGGCACTGCATACACCTGCCCACACCTTACCCACAGGGCTGAAAATAAGATAGTTTGCAAGCCATTTGCAACGAAAAAGAGGTAGGAAATCAATCAATTCACTACATGTATCACCAGAAAAACATAAGGAAAAACATCGGTGGATGAGTGAAACTGTAAATTGACCAAGAAAACCTTCTCAGAATGCATCAGGTAATGTAAAAATATAACACTTAATCCTCTAGAGCAATTAGGTGAAGATGTAAAACAATACAAGATAAAAAATTCCTAGTGATAAGAAAATAACGTCAATTTCAAATCCAAAGTGAGTCCAGGATATTATGAGCGTAGCACTGGTCAGGGCAGCACGGGAGGAAAGTAAGGAACACAACCTACCAACCAATATAAGATCCTTGCTACCAACACTCCATTGAAAGAGGTATAATGGAGATAAGGTTAGCCTAATAATTTTGAGGCTCTAAGCTAAAATAACCTAATCCTAACCCTAACCCCAACCTAGCCTAACCTTGCGGGGCTGTAACCAGATATCTGACATGTAAGTATTAACCTCGGGAGAAGACGCTAATGTTATCTCCATATTATACTAACATATTTCCCTATCCACACGTCCACGTTATAGTCTAGTCTTGTTCATAACACATAATATTCAACATACTACAATACACAACTCACCACACGCCATGTTAAGGATTCACTACCACACTAACAAAAACAACACTACGATTGACATCTAGTAACACGCCACATGCAATCTGTCATCACAAGAGTTAAGTCAAATACACACATACCTTTCACATCCCTTATCATCATTCACACCCAACACTCACCCTTTCCACTGGCCTCCTCATAGTCTCAGTACAGCCACGTAAACTCAACGGCACACTGGACCTTGAATATCCATTGTAACGTAGGAGTATTGAAGGAAGATCGACAACACACTTCTGCCTTCAGCCACGTGTCACGCCTTCATCTGGCCTTGGACCTGGACTTGGGTTAGGAGCAAGACACTGAGAAAGCTATACGAGATCTTTCCAGCATTGTAGTCTTGTTATTGACCCTGTCTGTAGCAAATTTGATAGTCAGTGATCACATCAAACATCTTACAATTGAGAAATTACACAGATACCATGTAAAGCTGATCTTAATACTCATCTCACAACAAATATAATTAATGAAAGTGTGTGCTCCTCCAGGATAGAAAACTGGGCTTAAAATGTATCTTGTGATCTTTCAATAGGCCTAAAAATATACCTAAAAGTTCATATATATAAAAATTTACCAGACCCCGCTAGGTGCAAGGACTCGCTCTGCTCGCCACCCACCCACCTAGTTACGCCACTGGGAGGGAGATCCAAAATTATGGCTAGAATAGTGCCACTAAGTTTAATTCGGCCCTGAGGATAATATATTGTATTATTATAATCCTTGTTTGGGAGTCACTAGTTTATTGATCTTGATGTAGCAAAAATGTATTGAATCAAAGTTATAGAGACTAACATTATCCACCTATTGGTATATTCAGATGTTAGAAGGCATGCGAGGGAACCTAAACCTAACATTCTTGTGAAGGATATCAGAAATTAAAATGATTTATATAAAGAGAGATAAAAAGAATTATCTACATACATATAAAAGTTAATTTCTATCCTTAACAAAGCACATTGTCTCGATAAAGTGTGGATTTATGAACTAGAATATAATTATAAAGCCAAGATAGTGTTATTGCTTAACCATCAGTCACATACTAATACTAATAATAAACTTGCCTGAAGGTAAGAGGAGGAAGGAGGTTGTCGCCGCCTAAACAGGATCTGAATGTCAATGTGTTCGCCGATTCATAATGCTTCAACTTACTGTTTTGAACCATCCACTGAATTACTGGAATTTTTTTTTCTTTTCATGTGGATGTATATTCTGAGGATTTTATACTGCGTGATTATTATTTTTATTATCATTTTTTCTTTTTGTACTCAGAATGTTTCAGTATTGATTAAATTCAGACAGTAAACTAGTAAAATAGGTATTAAATAATAGTATATAGTTATTGTTACTACTTGTTTCCATCAATGCAATATACAGCACCCACTACAAGGCGCCATCTATCAGCAACCTTCATCTACGTGTATAACTTTACTCTACAAAACCTGGATACAATGCACCTGTACATTTGTAGATTTGCATAATTACCTACATATTTTTTTTCTTTAATATTGCACAACATAAATTGATTGATCTTATATAATCTTGATATATTATAATGGACCAATTGACTATATTAATTACTACAAAACATGAACTACAAAACTTTCATCTAATATACTTTCGTGTTTGTTCATATGTATATATATTTTTTTTTTCCACTATATATATAAACGACAAAACCACTACTGTTTGTTCAACCGTCTACAACACAACCTGGATAATATAATGGACGGTCTATGTTACTGCAATGATACACAACCTGGATTTAAAGTAAGACAGCCACACCACAACCAATACATACACAACAACAAACATTGGATCAAAAATAGAACATACATTTTTTTAAAGTCTCCTTACAACACCAATACAATTATACACCCACTACAGTATCTTCTACATTATTACAAAACAACCAACTACATTATTATTTCTCATCCCATTTACATTTACAAGATTCAAAACAAACAAAGGAAATATTTTTATACTTAACAACAAAATTAATAATGTGTGCAAACTACATGATTACAAAAATATAATTACTAGTGTCTCTAATTAAGTGTTCAAATAGTAATGATGATAGACTTATAATGAAACTTACATTTTTTTTTTGCCATCCAAGAGTGTACGATTCGAGGTGTGGTTCGAAGCAGTTCAAGTGTCTTCGATCTTGTGGTTCAGAGTAGAAGGAGAAAAAAGAAAACGAGGAGGAGTGGGAAGAAGGGGAGGAGGATAAAGCAAATTGGATAAAAGAAAACAAGAAGAGGAAGAAGGAAGGAAAGGAACAGAAGTAAGGAAAATAGGAAGAGTAACAAAGGTATTTAAAGAGGAAAAAATAAGTGGTAAGGGAAGGATGCTTATAAGTTTCCTCTTGCCTCTTGATCCAACTCAATGGCCTCAAACAACGCCTTAAAGTTACCGGCGCCAAAACCCTGGAGTAGGAGGAGGAAGAGGAGGGAAAAATAATAATAACAAGAGAAGAAGAAGAGAAAAAAAAAAAAAAAAAAGTTTAATATACCCAACTACAAAAATAAAAAAAAGTATACCCAACTAAAAACAGAAAAAAAATAAATAAATAAATAAAAACAGACAGCCACTTACGGTATGGTTGTTGCGTTGAATCACCTCCAAGAACACAGTGGGACGGTCTTGCATGTTCTTGGTAAACAGTTGAAGCAGATAACCGTTGTCGTCGAAGTCCACCAGAATGTTCAGCTTCTCAATCATATCCATATCTTCTACAATCTTAGTCTTGGAAGCCTTCAGTCTCTCCCTCAACTGCTTGTAGTAAGAGGATGGAACGCGAAGGAAATGTGTGCCTCTCTCTTGCAAGGTTTGGATCTGTGAAAGTAGTAGTAGTAGTAGTAGTAGTAGTAGTAGTAGTAGTAGTCGTAGTCGTAGTCGTAGTCGTAGTCGTAGTCGTAGTCGTAGTCGTAGTCGTAGTCGTAGTCGCAATCGTAGTCGCATCGTAGTCGCAGTCGTAGTCGTAGTCGTAGTCGTAGTCGTAGTCGTAGTAGTAGTGGTAGTGGTAGGAGGAGGAGGAGGAGGAAGAATATGAAGTGAAAAGAACAGGTAAAACATTTTTTTTCTCTCTCTCTCTCTCTCTCTCTCTCTCTCTCTCTCTCTCTCTCTCTCTCTCTCTCTCTCTCTCTCTCTCTCTCTCTCTCTCTCTCTCTCTCTCTCTCTCTCTCTCTCTCTCTCTCTCTCTCTCTCTCTCTCTCTCTCTCTCTCTCTCTCTCTCTCTCTCTCTCTCTCTCTCTCTCTCTCTCTCTCTCTCTCTCTCTCTCTCTCTCTCTCTCTCTCTCTCTCTCTCTCTCTCTCTCTCTCTCTCTCTCTCTCTCTCTCTCTCTCTCTCTCTCTCTCTCTCTCTCTCTCTCTCTCTCTCTCTCTCTCTCAGCAACACTCACGCTTTCAATAATGTCGTTGGTGTTGAGGGCGATGTGCTGCACGCCCGCGCCGCCGTAGTAATCAACGTACTCTTGAATCTGACTCTTCCTCTTGGCCTGGCGCTGGCTCGTTGATCGGCATCTGGAAAAGGGGTCGTTAGGTTAGGTTGGCTTTTTGTTCTATATCCTTTCATACTTGGCTTATTCTAAGTTCAAAATTGGTGATCAGGATAAAAAAACATGTGTCGATAATCTACGCCAATGGACAAAGGGCAGAAGGAAACAACTATCATTTGGCATTCCTATGGTGTGGCGGAGCAGCAGAACCATGGAGATGATTGCTACTTTTGCCTCACAAAAACTTCTGGGTCTAGCAAGAAAACTGGACAGAAATTAAGTTACCCAAATCTGGATTCAGCAATTCATCCCGTGCTTCACTCACATGAAATACCAGTACAACATTTCCTGGCCTAAGTTATAATGAAATAAAGTCTGCTGTTTTTGATGGACACAAATCAAAAAGTTAATGAAATGTCAAAACTTCTCAAGCTCGATGAGTGACGTAGAGTGACGTTGTGAAAGGATTTTTAGGGAATACAAAGGCTGCAAACTACAAGGATTTGGTGGAGACATTGCTTGATAGCTTTCATGTTTTAGGTTGCAACATGAGCATAAAGGTTCATTTCCTCAAGAGCCATCTCAATTAATTCACCTAACCTAACCTCACCTCACCTTAATTGTCTCCTCGTAGTTGGTGACCACGACTGAGCGGAGTGATGAGTATTCGGTGTGTATGTCCTTGTCGTCCACGGACCAGAAGCGGTGGAATAGGAGGTGTTTCTCGTACCAGTCCACTACGTTCTCCATCTCAAGGTTAGGTTGGTTGCCTACGATGTGGTCGATGAAGTTCAGGTTGGGTTTTGGCCTGTGTGTGGTGGTGGTGGTGGGGGGGGGGGGGGGGGGAAAGAAATAAGATGTTAGAGAAGATTAGATAAAAAAAAGTGGTAGATATATATAATAAGAGAAAGGAAGAAATA
>JAXIVD010002209.1:32500-37500 GCA_036785275.1 Cancer borealis
TTATTATTATTATTATTATTATTATTACACAAAAGAAAAATGTTTGTGTGTTAGGACAGAACAACAAGAGGACACGAGAACAAACTGAATAGGACTACATGCAAGGGAGACATAAAAAAAATACATCTTCCCATATATAGAAGCATAGAAATCTGGAATAAATTAATAAATAAACTTGATGCAAAAGTAATTTAATACAACAAATATTCATGATTACAAAAACAAACTGGATAATAATAATAGTAGATTTAGAGACAGGATAGTAGTACGAACCTAACTCTTGTCCCGTATATTATAACTAGGTAAATACAACTAGGTAAATACACTACTACTACTCCTACTACTTATATTACTACTACTACTACTATTACTACTACTACTACTACTACTACTACTACTACTACTACTACTACTACTACTACTACTACTACTACTACTACTACTTCTACTACTACTACAGCTTAACTAGGTAAATACAACTAGGTAAATACACTACTACTTCTCCTACTACTACTACTATTACTACTTCTACTACTACTATACTACGCCTATTACTATTACTATTTCCATCCAGTCATCCTTACTTAATTTTCTGATTTCCTCTTACAAAACTCCTTTCATAAGAACAGGGAAGAACAAAATGAAGAACAAGAAGAAAGCGAACAAGGAAATAGAAACCAAATCAGATAAAAAATACAATTGAGTCATCACCATCATCAACATCATCATCATCATCATCATCATCATCATCATCATCATCATCATCATCACCATCTTCACCACCATCATCACTATCTTTCAACAGTTTGCTATTGCAGTGAGCTTGACGCTGTGGAGGCGGTTAAAAGTGCGTGTACATGTGTGTGTGTGTGTGTGTGTGTGTGTGTGTGCATACACACACACACACACACACACACACACACACACACACACACACACACACACACACACTTACACGCCTGCCCGTACGAACAGGGAAGAAAAATAGATCAATAAAAACATTGAAGGAAATAAAAAAAATAGTAGGAAAGAAATAATCTAAAACCCAAAAAAATAAGGTAAAATAACGAACTGCAGAAAGACATACAATAAATATAAATTTTTGAGAATAAAAAAAAAATTCAATGAGTCAGAAAAGAGCGTTCACATTTGACAAACTTCAGTTGATTTTGTCTAAGGAACTAAAATCAAGAAGAAGAGGAGTAGGTGGTGGTGGTGGTGGTACAAAACTTAGTTCTACCACACTACCGCAAGCCTCCACCCTTCACCCCCTCACACGCCCCCTCCCCCCCCTCTGCCCCCTACCACACCCGCCCAACACACCCTCAGAAACGCAGTTGTCAGCCGCAAATCAGCGAAAATAAAAATTACTTTAGCAGTAAGTCTGTCCTCTCTCTCTCTCTCTCTCTCTCTCTCTCTCTCTCTCTCTCTCTCTCTCTCTCTCTCTCTCTCTCTCTCTCTCTCTCTCTCTCTCTCTCTCTCTCTCTCTCTCATTACCATATATAATCCTTTTATAAACTATTCATTAATTATTTTATCTATTACGATTCATGCAAATGTTATTGATAATAATACTAATATTAAGAAGAAGAAGAAGAAAGAGGAAGAGGAGGAGCAGAATAAGATGAAGCAAGAGGAAAAGAAGGCCAGAAATATCAAGTAAATGTCCCTATTATTATTCCACTCTGAATTAAAACTAAAATATTAATAGCAATGATTTTAAATCCGTCGACCCCTGATTCAAAGGTTATAGATAATACAAAAATTATTAACAAAGATGTATAAGACTAGAGTGTTCATTATCATTCTTATTTTTTGGCCAAACTTATGAATCTATTGTTCCATCGTATTGAAACCTTTTATTGTGACTTTATATGAACTGAAAGCAGGAAATTGATCTTCAATCCTTTGTGTGTATTCAAAGACGATTTTTAAAAAGTTTACTTTAGATATGTATGATTCTACGAACACAGGCACAGAAAGGGAGAACAAACATCAGCACTTTGTTTATTAGCTTGTACTAAGTTGTTTGTGAGCTTCTAATGTTTTGTAATTAATTGTTTTATATCAATTAATCTATGAAATGCATTATAATACTAAAATAATAATGGAATACTATCTTGGGAACAATTCGAATCTATATTTAATTTTATAATCTAATCAACGTATTTCTTATAGTATTACAAGTATATATATCTCCTACGGAGTAAAAATATCATGAACAGTTTAAAAGATTCCTGTGTATATAATAATTTTGAAATACTGTGTCATTTCATCTAAAAAAAAACCATTATATTCTTTTGTTGAAATGGTTTAGCCTGAACAGCCTTGTAGAATTTCACTCATAACCTACTTTTTTTAATTTTATTATATCTATCAAACCTATTAAATACTTTTCCAAACTAAGCCTATAATCAAAATAGTCATTGTTTCGTTGTAAGTTTTTTATTTATTTACTTTTTGTCTCTTATAACGTTACATTTATACTCTATTGTTACTTTTCTTTCTACGTCATTTATGGCCATTTTTTGTGCGTCTCTCATCTCTATCAAACCATTCTTACTTATCCTCCCCTTCATATACAGTGTTAAATGTCACCCAGATTCATGAAGGCCACACCACCACACACCAAATCAGACCACCACACAATGTACTACCCAAAGTTATAAATAGAATACAGAAAAAAATCAATAAGAAGAAAAAATTGTTGTGACAAAACTTAATTCCTACGAGCGTATCAACTATTACCCAAAACTGGAGGATGCTTGACACTGGAAATTAAGGGGATGCGAAAAAATACTGCGAATGAGTTGAATGAAAAGATCGACAACGTTGTAGGTTGTGATTCTGACATATATGGGACGTTAAATGAATGAATTGATTGAAAGACCTGGAAGAGAATGGATGGTGTTGTCGGTGAGACTATGTGGGGAGACCTAATACAAGGATGATTGACGCGGTGAAAGAGTTCCTGGAGAAAATATGGTATAATAGTAGTAGGAATTAGGGCATGTGATTAAAGTATGCATTTTTTTTCTATGTACTTTCCCTTTTCTTTCTTTTTTCCCCTCACAGGAACTGTCAATAAAAAAATCAAGTCACCTGAGATATCAAGATCAAAATCGAGTCACCTTACCTAAGTCCAAGTCCAAATACACTCCCGTAAACATCAACAGGTACGGTAATCAGTGTATTTACCCATTAATTCACACCTTTACATTCTATTACCACCCTTAGCAGACCCACCACTTAATTAGGAACCTTTAGTGTATAATTAAGGGCACTAATCTACTTAATTAAGGGCAGTATAACACTTAATTAAAGGGCACTAGTTTTAAGCCTTCCACGTCAGTCTGTCAACATCAAGGAATTTTTATTACTTTTTATTATTATTATTTTTCATGTTAAGAAATTTCCTTATGTGTTAATATTACGTTCCCGGTCTCCTTTATATGTTTTTTCTTAATTAGTATACTGGTTTTACTACTTATTAGAGAATTTTACTTTATATTGCAAGGCTAAGGGAGTTAGGAAATTGTGTGGAGAGGAAATAAGGAAATATATAGAAAGAAACAGAGAAGAAGGAAAGAAGGAAGGGAAAATTAAGAGGTATTTTTGCATAACTACTGTTGGTACGATATAGATATAACTATGAAGTGGTACATGCTATACATAGTGGACTCAACACATCTGTCAAGGGTTCAGGCGGTCCTCACCATTATTTACCTCACAAAGTGTCTTTCAAGTTATGTTAGGTTGATTATGTTATGTTAGGATGTGGTTATGTTATGTTAGGTTAATTATGGGTGCTACTTTGGCTTGTTATCTACAAGGAAAAAGTATCTACACCGTACAAGTTTTATTTTGGAATGATATCTACATAGTATAACTTATTATAACATATATATAACAAAGAAAATATAATTGAAATAGTTGGGTTAGTCTAACCTAACCTAACCTAACCTCTAGATCGCATACCAAAGTAGATGTTCGTTCTATTGAGTTATAATGAAATTGAATTGGAATGTAATAATAGATGTAGGAGTGTAAAGTATTATGCATTTTTTTCTAGGCAAGCTATGGTGAAATACAGTTTGATATTATAGTAATCAGGAAAATAAAGCCAGATTCGTGTTCAGCATAATCTAAAACCTCATTGTACCAATTTTCATGAGATTCGGAGGTGTGGAAATTTTGATGAAATTTTGTAGGGTACACCCTTATAATTTTTTTAGATAAATCACATATTTTGAAATAACTCAAAATGTATGGGGTTTACGTAAAAGACATATAGAATATAAAAGAAAGAGCAAGAGACGTTCGTTTGATTGAGCTATACTAGAACTCAATTGGAATTTAATTATAGGTGTAGGAGTGTAAAGTATTATGTATTCATTTCTTTTATAAAATTTTAATTTTCTTCATAGGTATTTGAGTTATTGAAAAGACGATGACTTTATAAGATATAAATAACCAAACTCCATAACTTTACTTCTATACAATTTTTCTTTAAGACTAATATTTACGTAGTAAAATGGGAAAACCTTTTTCGACCTCAATTCTGGTGGAATTTACGGGCCACAAAATGGAAAATCCAAATATTATAGTAAGGACAAAACTAATTCCAGATTCGTGATCAGCATGCCCGAGAACACCTTGGTACCAAGTTTCATGAGTGGTGTTGAAACATTAACCTAACCTAACTAACGTTTCCCACCCATTTGACTTTTTCGCTGAAATCATGATATTTTGAATAACTCGAAAAGTATGAAGCTTACGTCAAAAATTTATGGAATAGTGTCCTCCTTTCCATCCATCTCACAACTGACCTTCCTCTCCTCGTAGGACCTTCAGTTTCACTCACCCTTTCTTCACAAACAAAGTAGATTCATAACACGTAGATCGCATTATTAAGTGTAGATCCCATACCAAAGTAGATTCATGACACGTAGATAACAAGCCAAAGTAGCACCTAATTATATTATGTTAGGCTAAGGTTA
>JAXIVD010002209.1:42500-50000 GCA_036785275.1 Cancer borealis
TCCTCTTCATCATCATCTTTTTCCTTCCATTCTTCTTTCTTTATATATATTTTTTTTTTATATATCCTATTTCTTCTTCATCATCTTATTCATCATCATCATCATCAGCATCATCATCATCTTTTCTTAATTCTTCCTATTCTTCCTATTATTATTCATTACCTTTGTTACATTCATCCCTCGTTCCTCTCTCTTCTCTCCTCCTCCTCCTCCTCCTCCTCCTCCTCCTCCTCCTCCTCCTCCTCCTCCTCTACCCCCCCTGTAACGTGTGTGTGTGTGTTGTGTTACAGGTGAGGTATTTGAAGATCATTGAGAAGTCTGGTTATCAAGCCTTACCCTGGGTGCGTTACATCACACAGAACGGAGACTACCAGCTCAGGACTAACTAAATACACACACACAGGCACACACACATACTATATACATACATACACATACACAGGACTAACTAGATACACACACACAGGCACACACACATACTATATACATACATACACATACACAGGACTAACTAGATACACACACACCCACATGCACACTAGATACATACATACACATACACACATACAGAGAATAGAGACAAATTAAATACACATACACACAGGCACGCACACACTAGATACACACACACACACACACACACACACACACACACACATTTTTTTTTAGTACTGTATAAGCTTTTAATTCTTTCTTTGTCGTGTTTTTTTTGTTGCCGAAGATAAAAAAAATCCTTAATTAAAAAAAAAAAACTAGAATAATATGAAATAGCTACCGGTACTTATAATATTTTTTTTTTGTATAGAAAATGGAACACACAAGAATTATAGTATTGAAATCTGTTTAGTTATATGGTTTAAAAAAAAAAATAAGTTGAAAAATATAATGCTGTTTAATCTTATACATAATGTGAAAAAAATGACTTGTATCTTAACTCTTTTTATTTATTTTATTTATTTAATTTTTTTTTTTTCCTCTTCAAAACTCTGTAATATGTTATGAATAATTATTTGTAATGAATAGTTTGTATTTTCATGTATTGTGATGATGCATAGACCCAGATTATATAGACCTAGTGTGTGTGTGTGTGTGTGTGTGTGTGTGTGTGTGTGTGTGTGTGTGTGTGTGTGTGTATTATCTGTGATTAATTAAGGTGGAAAATTATACCTTGTTTAGTTTTATTTGTATATTAGTTTGTGTGACTGTACATTCCATGGAAAACACACACACACACACACACACACACACACACACATAATCAAGCAAAGATAGATATATAATTAGTCTGTTTAGATTGTCATTATCTTTTTTGTTTTATTATTATCATTATTATTATTATTATTGTTGATTTCATTGTATTTGGTAATTAGTATAAATTAGTTTGCTTTGTTGTAATGAAAGTGTTAATGATGGGTGGAGGTCAAATTTGATTTTTTTTTTTTCTCTCTCTCTCTCTCTCTCTCTCTCTCTCTCTCTCTCTCTCTCTCTCTCTCTCTCTCTCTCTCTCTCTCTCTCTCTCTCTCTCTCTCTCTCTCTCACTCTAATTATATCTAATCAATTAATAAAGACTTTGACAAATTTTTTTATTTTTTTTATTTACATCCTTGTTAGTAATCATTATAATCTGATTGGTAAAACATCATTAAGGTGAGTGTATTATTATCATTATCATTGTTATTATTAGTATTGTACCGAGTACAACGGGCCAACTATCATTACGGTGATTCCTTTGCGGAATCACCGGTAAATCCTCGTATTCTCGACGCTCGTTAAGATACCTTGTTATGGTTAGAGTAGGTACTACTAGCGAAAGAGGATGATGGGGAAAACGCGTGACGTCACTGGAACTGAGGATATATATACCGGTCTGGGCGGAAGGTCAGTCACTAGTGTTCCGTGACCCCGCTCCAGACAGGTAAGCCTTCAGTGTTCCTAAAAGCCTTGCCACACTTGAAAAAACATTTATTAATATCTAACAGTAAATTGTCCTCCCGGATACAGCTGCCGAGAGGACCAGCAAAAGACTCGTCTTTCGGTTGGTGTTTGACGAAGGCTGCATGTGGAGTTGCTTCTCAAACAAGGACGACGGCCAGAAGGACCCAGTGACTCTCAAACAATATTTGTGGCGTGAGTGTATTTTGGTCGTTTTTCCATCAGTTCCCTCACGTATAGTTAGGTAGGATAGAATAGGAATATTTGTGTTAAGGTATATGTTTATGTTTGTGTCGCTAAGGGTGGATAAGCATTTGTAAGAGCACCACCACGGATATAGCGAGTACTTTATTTACTTTTATTCATCATTAAAGTTGTCCATTATTTTTATATTCGTTTTCTGTTCGTAAACCAACTCGGACCCTCGGTACAGTGGTTGCAGCGGTGTAGATGCAAATTACGCATCAGCCCACGTTGTCCGGAGGACGCTACGTAGTGCTAGTTAGGTAGGTAGTTAGCCCCCCCAAGTCATTTTTTTTTATTATTCTCTTAGTGGTAACAGGGATAATCGTAGTTTAGATGTTTAAAGTAGCCATTGTAGGGCATAGCCAAGTGCCCTCTCACCTGGACCACTTACCCTCTCCTATTGATGTCCAGATATTTAAATCACCTGGAGCCACAGCCCGGTCTTTTTTTCATAATGAACACCTGACCGCTGTATTCAACAGCCGTTATGACATGGTGATTTTGTGGCTGGGGAGTAATGACATCCACCCCCGGTGTCAGGTGAAGGACATCGTCAATAACATAAAACTTATTGTAGAACAGCTGGAGGCTCGTTGCACCCCCAGGGTAAAGATTTGTCTAGTTGAGCCACGCCTAACTGAAATACGTTGGAGGCCTAGGATCGAGCAGGAGGTTTATAATAAAGTGGCCAAGGGAGTTAACAACAAACTCCAAAAGAGAGCTTTGCGGGGTAAGGAATTTATTTCCTTTGGTGCCAAGCCTTTTTTATACTCCTTAAAATCTGACGGAGTACACTTTAACCGCGAAGGTAGAGAGAGAGTAAAGGACAAGCTGAGAGGCGCCATTAACAACGCCCATGCCTTCCAACCTGAGGCACACTGGGGTTACACCCAGATGAGCAATTAGGGGAATCCTTTTAGCACATTTTTCAGCCAGGGTGAGAAGAGTGCTCCAAGTCTCCCCTGCAGGCACTGGACCCCAGGACTAGTAAGTGAACTAAATAAATATTTCCGTCACAGAAACGGGAAAGAGCATATGAATTGAAGCTGTAAATCTTCAATAAACAATAATAAGCGATATGGAGCCACTTTTCTTGAATTTAAATTTGTTGACCAAAATTGACCTGAAACCATTAATTTGTATAGAAGAAACGTTTTTCTCCCGTAGACTTTAACGGCGCCCAAGTCTCTCCCGCAGGGAGACACTTTTTATTAAAAAACTCGAAAAGTATGAGGTTAACGTAAAATGTGTATAGAGTCAATTAGATAGAGGAGAAAACGCTTGTTCTTTTGAGCTAAAGTATATTGAGATTCATTCTTAAACAACCGAAAAAATGTCAACTTGAAAATGTCACCCGTTGTCTTTGCAGCGGCCAACCCCTCTATAGAATTTTGGACTTATTTCGTCATTTTTTTTGTGTTCTATGGATTGTTTAGGGTTTGTTTAATATTAATATATCTTAATTTAGGGTGCTGTAAGGTTTGTTTATGTTTAATTATGGTGTATTGGGTATGTGAAAATAGTGATATTTTTGTCGTTTTTTTTCAGTTTTGATTTTTTTTTGGTTTGTTTATGGTTTTTATTGTGCTTAAATATGTTTTTACATATTATTCAATGGTTTATAGTGGTTTAATGTCACTATTGTTGTTTATTTACATTTTCGTATATTTTGAGTGTAAATTAATATCTTTTTATGAAATTAGTGTAACTTGAATATGACAAATAGTTATGTTGAAGCTGATTAGGTATTCTAGTCTTTGTTTTGAAATATATATCATTGTTTATCTCTGTCTCATAGACTCTGCCGGACCACTGACATCTGACTGGCCAGTGTAAGTACCAAAACATTTTATCAATTCCTGGCCTTACCTCTTTATCCTCAGCCTTATAATTAACAGGCAAGGTAAAATAAAAAATCTAGTATATTTTACAATCATTAATTACTTGCGTTATTAAGTAATTAGGTTTATTTTGATGTTTGTTTACATATTGTAATGTTAATGTATTTTTTGCAATTTTCAGCAAAACTTGATCATACTTTCGCATAGCGTTGGGTTCATTGAATTTGTTATTTTTTTGTGTTTATTACGTATAATCAATAGTATTCTAAGGTTTATATTAGTTGAGATATAGGGATAATGTTTTTTCAAAATTTTGGTTATTTTCGTAGTTTTTTCAGCTTGTACGGTTTTATTATCATTCATTGTGTGTCTGAAGAATTCTTTATATCTTAACCTATGGTTTAGATTAGGTTAACTAGATTATTAATGTATCGTTTCTATGTTTGCTATTTTAATTGGTATATTTTCTATTTATTTTTTTCATGCGGTTAATGTGACTTCAATATAAAAAATAGTTATGTTGAATCTCGTTAGGTACCATAATCTATTCTTTAAAGTATATATAACTGCTTCACGATGTGTAATAAAAATTCATATTTTCGTTTTATATATACGTCATCGAATACTACTTTTTTTCATTTTTTTAAACCATTAAAATTATTCATCATTCATTATTATTATGTTATTCATTAGATTTCCTTAAACAATCAGGTATAATAAAATATAAGGAACAGTCCTGGATTCCCGTCTTGAAAGGGACTGTTTTCTTGTTTACATCGGCCGCCGTGACACACACAACATAGAGACAGAAGGTTAGAGGTTTATGGGGCGGCCTCACCTTCACTTCTCCATAAACTGGATGTCATTCAAAACACAGCCATGCGTATAGCCCTGGGAGCTTTCAGGTCCTCCCCAGTCACAGCCCTTCAGGCAAAATCCTCCCTATCCTCACTGTCACACCGACGCTCCACCCTCCTTGTCCGCACCTACACCAAACTTGCATCCTCACCTAGCTGCCACGCCCTCCACTCCTTCCTCCTCCGACAGAGTAGGGCACCACTTCTTGGCCCCCTACCATATCAAGCCCACACACCATTTGTAAAAAGAGCCCTCTCCTTCTTTGCCTCCCTCCGGGTGACCCCCCCCCCTCCTTTCTCACTCTCGAGAAGACTTCCCCTTTGGGCCCTTGGTTTCCCCTCTCCTCCTTAATATCCTTGACACTGCACACAGACACACAATGGTCAAAGGCACACTGTCCGGTGCAGGGCAGGATCATTTTCAACAACCTCCTGCACACTCACTACCACAACTCCCTCCACATATACACTGACGGCTCCCGCCTCCCAACACCTCCCTCTGTTGGAGCTGCTATGTATGTCCCAGTACGTAACACTGCCACTGCCTGGAGGCTTCCGGCCTCTGCCTCCATTCTGACGGCAGAACTCTTCGCCATCAGAGAGGGCCTCAGGTTTGCCACCACACTCACCTCCCCTTGCTCAGTCACTCTCTTCTCAGACTCCCTCTCAGCCCTCCAACTCATCCGGCGCCACCGCCCCAAAACACACCACTCCCTCTGCTTCACCATTCACCACTTTCTTCTCCAACTGTCCTCTTCTGACTTCTCCATCCACCTTCAGTGGGTCCCCTCACACGTCGGCATCATGGGTAATACAGTGGCCGATAGAGCGGCAGCGGAAGCACACTCCCACCCCTTCCCCATACACCTCCCCACTGACCAGACTGACTCACTGACTAACCTCCACACAGCCTGTAGACTACACTGGGACACAGACCTGACTAACGCCCTACAGTACACCTCACTTGGACGCATTAGACAAGACACACGACACCACTGGTGGACCTACTCCCCCAGCCGTGCCCTTGACACTGCCGTCACCAGACTCAGAATTGGACACAGCCGCCTAAACTCCCACCTACACAAGCTGGGCATGACTGATGACCCCCACTGCCCTTGGTGCCCTACACAACCAGACACCCCAGAACACCTCCTACTTCACTGTCCTCGTCACCACTCCCACCGCATGGCACTCCTTCACTCACTGTCGTCTCTCCACATCCGCAGACCAACAATAACAGACATCTTAGGTGGCTCTCAAGACCCTGGCCTGGCCTTCAAAGTACTCAAACACACCAGGACCTTCCTCCAAAGGACAGGTCAACTCAACAGGATCTGATCCACTCATTCATCTGCAACCTGCACTTTTGGGGCACTAGAGGCTGTAGCACCACAGCCTGCACGGCCCCATCAAATTCCCAAGAAGAAGAAGTAGATATACATAATTAACGCCATTACACTGCTTCATTAAGGTAATTATATATATCTTACCCATTAATTAGGGGTTGGAATGGGTCAGTGGGTGGCTGTAATGAGATATACAAGTAGATGATGATGATTGAAAGACAGGTTAATTTATATAATTACCGCCATTACACTGCATCATTAAGGTATAATTATAAGCTGTACAAGGCTGTTAAGTGACTATATAAAAATAATCTTAAAGAGAAAATACGGTATTATTTTACATTTTCACCAGAATCCTCTAGAGAATATTATCCAAGTGGTTAGAGATACGGCAGTCCTATCCCCCGGTGGTCATCCGCTATTGGTACGGCAGTGTGCCTTATTATTGACCTGGTAAAGCATCTTTCTAGTTATGTTATGTTAGGTATGGTTTGGTTTGGTTATATAAGTTTTTTGACCCCATAGCTAGGCAACTGCCGTACCTATATGGGAGCACTGTAAGGATACGGCACTCATTATGGTTATAATAGGTTAGGTTAGGTCCGGTTTGGTTCGTTTGAAATATAAAAAACTAATATAACCGAACCTAACCGTACCTAACCAAACCTAATATAACTGGCTGCCGTACCCCTAGTTGTACAGCTGCCGTACCTCTAATTACTGCCTACTTGTAATGTTGTTTTAAGCTGTTTTATATGCTGTTTAATGCTGTTATATATGCTGTTTTAATGCTACCTTACTAAACATGAAAGGTTTACTCAACAGATACATGAATTCGGGGAGTCAATACGTACATGAATTCTAGGAGTCAATACGTACATGAATTCTAGGAGTCAATACGTACATGAATTCTAGGAGTTGACTGTTAGGTTGTATAGAATCATTTAAACAAGAGATTTTAGAAAGAATTATATCTAGTACTTACGCGATGCAATGTTGTCAACTTGTGTCGATGAAAATGTTGCTGAAAGACGTCAACTCGGCCTGTAAGATAAATAATAATAATAATAATAATAATAACTAAGGTCAACAATAGTTCCCCAAGACTCTTATATAAAACACATTTCAACACAACCGCATTAATTACAGTGAAAATTACGAGGCACTACAATATAACCAGTGATAATCAACATTTTTACCAGTAACTCAAATTGATCACTACACCACAATATCTGTTATCATCATCCTGAGCAATACGAGGCAATACCAGCGCAGTAC
>JAXIVD010002209.1:55000-57500 GCA_036785275.1 Cancer borealis
GCATGTGGATAGAAGAGACAAGTGTGTGTGTGTGTGTGTGTGTGTGTGTATGTGTGTGTGTGTGTGTGTGTGTGTGTGTGTGTGTGTGTGTGTGTGTGTGTGTAATTTCTGTTTTTAATTTTTATTTATGGGTGTTGTCTAATTTTTTTTCTTTTTTTTTTTCCATTATTCGTTGAAGTTTATTTAATTGTTTTTTTGAACAATTCTTTTCTTTAAGCCCAAAATGTGTTCTTTTTTATTTTATTTTATTTTTTAAATTCCTCCAATGATTATAAATTTCTGAAAAGTATATATAATTCTAAGCATTTTTTTTTTTTTATAAGTCAGTTTATGTATATTGAAAAACTGGTCAAGTGTTAGAATTTTGACTTCATTTTGAAACACCATAACTATAACTATTAGAACAGACACACATTAATTATAAAACACACATTATATCATGTCAATACAATATTCAAGAGTACAATAGAACACCTGATATAATACCTAATTATAATAGACCTAATTAATTATAGACCAGTGTCATTAACCAACCTAATGAACAGAACACTTAGCAAGAGGAGGAATATTAACAGATAGACAATTTGGATTCAGAACAGGAAGAACATATATTACCACAGTAGCGTTCAACATTGTGTGGTTAACTGGCTTTACGCGCCAACATTCTTAACCATTATTTGTAGCGTACGAAGGGTAAAAATTATTAGTACGTAGAGTCGTCACACATTATACGCGTCATACAAGGCAGCGTAGCAGTTGAAAAGATTATGAGGATAGAGTTGAAGAAGGAAATCATTGAAAAACATAACAGAGGAGTGTGTGTAGTGGACTTAACAACACAATTATACCAAGATTTTTAGGGGATTACGACGGATTGATTATATTTCAATTAATCTTAGTCAGAAAAATTTATCCGTAAGACGAGTTAATCTGAAAATGAGATCTGTCTCGGAACAATCAAATCAAACTCAATGTATTAATGTATTATGTTATAACTTAATTTTGAAAGCCTTATACTATAACTATTGTATTATAAAGCGACTATCAGACACACACTCACTATAAGACATGTATTATATTATAACTTAATAATTATGAAACACTTTCAAAACTATTACATTATAAACCAAAGAGTACACACACACTCACTATAATGATAATAATAATTTAATTAAGAAATCATTATAAAAACATTTATTACATTATAACTTAATTTTGGAACATTTTAATTAATGCATTATAAAGCTAAGTTAGTCTCATTATAACACATTAATTACACAATTACAGGTGTTTAGTGTGACTAATTGATATAAACACAACCTTACCTATGAGTAATTAGCAAGTGATTAGTGTTTGTATTCACCTGAGTACTGAGTGAAGGTGTGGAACTAATTAACTTAACTAATTAATCATTATATTACCTGCTTGCTAGGCTGAGGGAGTGGGAGGGAAGTAAGATGTGCTGGGGGAGGGAGGTAAGGTGTGACAGACAGACAGACAGACTGACAGAGCGAGCAAGGCAGACAGACAGACAGACAGACAGGCAGCAATATTAAACCTAACTCACCCTGACGTCACTGAATTCTTGATTTATAATTTGTTGATCTATTTTAACGTCTCCCACACCATTGGACTAGAGGAAATGTATATATAGTTATTTATTTATACATATTTATATATATTTATACATATTTATTTGTGTGTACATATATTGAACCATACATAACTCTCTCTCTCACACACACATACACACATACACCTCTTCCTTCCTCCTATATTCTCTCCCTGTGTGTAAATATTGTTTCGTTGGTACAGAGAGGAGCGAGGGAGAGTCAAGCAGTGTGTTGGTGGCCGTGATGCAGGAATACAGGCGATCGAGACGAAACTTAAGCGTGAAAATGCCACATAAATTATTAAATCACAGGCGATACGAGAAACTTTTTGCCCCGTATAGCCCCGTCAAGTCCCGTCAAGCCCCGGAAAACATTTTAAAAGCCTAAATATTAAGCTAAGTCTGTTCCTAGCATCTCGAATTGTAACTTTTTCCTCCTTATTCATTCCTAGCCATTTCATTCCTACCCATTCCATTCCAACCCATTTCTATTTCATCTTAACCCATTCCGACCAGTGTTCCGGCCTTGCCCCGCCTTGCCTTGCCGTGTGTGTGTGTGTGTGTGCCCCGCCCCGCCCCGCCCCGCACTCAACACCCACGCGTAATCCACCAGCTTTTAACGACCACCACACAACTGATACCACGTCACCTCAACACCATGTCATCTGGTATTATTAAACACATGCGTTGTGTAATGTATTAACTGTACTATATTCACTTGTAAGGATGTGAAAGTCATATAATAAACAGTGTTAGGGTACGCGGGCGCTTGTATGCTTATGTAATGTGTATGATATAAGGTAGTGTTTTGATGAGGGCAGGATGCAGACAGGCGGTGCGCGCTGCGGGGCGGGGCGGGGCGGGGCAGGCAGGCAGTCACCCCACATT
>JAXIVD010002209.1:62500-65099 GCA_036785275.1 Cancer borealis
TATTTTTTTCTAGAAGTTGTATATACTAAAAAAAAAAAGGATAATTCTGGATAATAAGTCGGCCATCCAGATTCCCCCCTAGTTCCCCCCACTAGAACATTAACCTTATCTAACCTAACCATAACCTTACCTAACCTAACCTAACTATAACCTAACCTAACCATAACCTTACCTAACCTAACCTAACCTAACCTAACTATAACCTAACCTAACCATAACCTTACCTAACCTAACCTAACCTAACCTAACTATAACCTAACCTAACCATAACCTTACCTAACCATAACCTTACCTAACCTAACCTAATCATAACCTTACCTAACCTTACCTAACCATAACCTAACCTAACTATAACCGGTCCTGCAGGAACCCTGGGTAAGCCGCAGCGAGCCCAGTCAGTGCTGAGCAGGGCAGCAGCCGGCTTGGACTCCGGCCTCGGGACTTGCAACAATGGTGACGGTTAGTCAGTCTGGGGGCTGCTTTCCCCACAGTTAAGATAGTCACACGAGTTCAGTTTATCACAATATATACTGAAAAAATATGAAATAATAATAATAATAGCCAAACAAAATTTTTGACATCCCACAAAAAATCTTCCACCTTATTTATTCCACATTCCTCCACTTCCAGCTTGTAGCAACACCACGTACAGTGTGGAGCACGGCCCACACGGACCAGCGGGTCAAGGATTGTGTCATTACTGTCCCGGCATTCTTCAACCAAGCCGAGCCCAGGCCACTACTAACGGTTGCTAACCTAACTGGACTGAAGGTGAGTAGTAGTGGTAGTTATAGTTGTAGTATTAATATTTTTTTTAATTAATTTATTGAATGATTTTTTTTATTTTTTTATTTTTGATAAAGATTTTGTTATATATTATTTTTTATTATTATTACACACACACACACACACACACATCACACACGCACACACACACAACACACACACACACACACACACATGTTTTAATCTACTATCCATCAATTTTACGTCCACATTCATCCACTTTTAACCACATTCACCCTTTCCCCCCACACTACAAATCCACTTTATATCCACTTTTAATCCACTTTCCTCCACATTAATACACATTTAATTGACTTGTATCCACTTTATATCCACTTTTCCACCTATTAATCCACCTTCCCCCCCTGGGCACACTTCCAAGTGGATGACTCTGGACCGCTCCACCCGGCCGGGATGGAAGCAGTATTTGAGAAGGGTGTGGCGGTGGAACACTCCCTCCCTCCTCCACACGGAAGGAGGAGGAGGAAGAGGAATCAACACACTCTTGTCTTTTTGCAGGTAAATTTGTGTGTGTGTGTTTGTGTGTGTGTGTGTCGTGTGTGTGTGTGTGTGTGTGTGTGTGTGTGTGTGTGTTCTCAGTGGTTTCATATTATATAGGTATTGTACTCTATGAATGGCCAAACATCATTTAGCCGTCGATATCTGCGCGATGCTCTACAATAGATAAACACTACCACCATGTCGTCAAAACCACCGAAAAATAAGTCTCTAGATGGTTTTGATAAGTAAACGTACGATAGGTATGTCCAGAAGACAGAATGTATTGAATGACCTCCTACGAATTGCCTAAACACAAGTTGATTTTGATAGTTTTGCATTAATCTGACTTTCTTGTATGGACATTTTTACCTTGAAAAAAATTGTCTGGCATAACAAACAAACCTCAGATTAATTCAAAACACATCAAAATCTATCCGAAAAAAATTGCTTTGTCAAAAAAACAGACTAACGAGTCTTTACTGAAACCTAACGTAACGTAACCTAACCTAACCTAAACCCTAACCTGACAAACATCAGAACTTTGTTATAATGAAACAAAACTTTACTTTTCCAAGAGATCTCACAGAAAACATTGAGTATCTCGCAAACTAAGTATTTGCGACGTGAATTTGGATTTAAGAAAACCTTATCAAAATGCAAAGGTACCGTCCTGAATTCTCTAGAGCATTCTGATGATTGTAAATTAATAGCGGTTATAGTGTTGCGTTAGGTTATGGTTAGATTAGGTTCAGGTTAGGTAAGGTTGGGTAGTAGGTTAGGTTATGGTTGGGTTAGGTTAGGTTAGGTTAGGTTTGCGTTAAGGTTATGGTTAGATTAGGTTTGGGTTAGGTAAGGTTGGGTTCGGTTAGGTTGGGTTATATGAAGCTTTTTATAGTTTCATTACCCAAAAGTTAGGCATTTTAATTTTTTTATTTTTCCTGATTGCCATATTATAGCCTGAATTGAGGTAAATTTCTCCAAAATTGCTCGACAGTACTTAATTTGCTTAAGAAAGTAACCTAAACCTAACCTAAATAAAGAATTGATCCATTTCTTGATTTTAACTTTTCAATTAACAATCCTCCTCCTCCTCCTCCTCCTCCACCACACCTCCTCACCTCACTCCACCTCTCCTCCTCCTCCTCCACAACACCACCTCCTTCCTCTCCTTCCTCCTCCTCCTCCTCCACCACTAACACCACCACCACCAACACACCACACTCCTCCTCTCCTCCTCCTCCTTCCTCCTCTCTCCTCCTCCTCCTCCTCCTCCTCACACCACCACCACCACATCCTCCTCCACCACCACCAC
>JAXIVD010002210.1:0-2500 GCA_036785275.1 Cancer borealis
ATGAGCTGTGACAGTGACCTTGAGAACTGCTGTGAGGTGCCAGGTGCCACATTATTACACCACCAGGGAAATGTGTTGAGGGGAGCCATTTGAGGCTGAGTGGCCTCAGTTTGCTCTCCATTGAAAAGATCTTGCTGACTAAAGTTAAACAGAGAGGCTCTTTCTATGATGAAGTCATGAACAAGTTTATATCAAAAACACAAAGAATAGAATTGAATTAAAAGTAATCAGGTAGGTAAGCTTAGCTAATCAAAATGAATAAATTTAATTATTCTAAGTTTTCATATAAAATTTACTTTATTTTCCAACTAACTATGAATAACTATAAAATTGTAATTACACACACACACACACACACACACACACACACACACACACACACACACACACACCCCATCACCCCACCCCCACCCCGCCCGCCCGCCCGCCCGCCCGCCCGCCCGCCCGCCCGCCCGCCCGCCCGCCCGCCCGCCCGCCCGCCCGCCCACCGGCCCGCCCGCCCGCCCGCCCACCCACCCACCCGCCCACCCACCCACCCACCCACCCACCCACCCCCGCCCGCCCGCCCGCCCGCCCGCCCACCCGCGCGTGCGTGTGTGTGTGTGTGTGTGTGTGTGTGTGTGTGTGTGTGTGTGTGTGTGTGTGTGTGTGTGTGTGTGTGTGTGTGTGTGTGTGTGTGTAATTACAATTTTATAGTTATTCATACAGTTAGTTGGAAAATAAAGTAAATTAGGTATATGTTAGTTATGGACAGAATCACTGTTCAGCACACCCAGTGACAGAAACCACCATACGCCACTGGAATTTTGTAGTTTTATCTAACTGAGAGAATCTTCTATATAACCTTGAAAACCAAACACCGCTTTTATCATGAGGAAGAAAATAAGTAAATGCAATTGAGTAAGAACAATAGAGACGTTTCCTGCCAAGCAAAATAATCAGCCACTTAATTAGGGCTCCATTGCTCAAGGGGATTTCAATAGGCTCTCAGATTACATAGTCAAATCCACTTGCACTTAACTAAACACCACTAGAATCCTGCTGACAGATATAGAAAAGCTTGTGTATAGTTATCAATTTTGTTTGTATATTCGCTTCGAATGATACACTCTCTAAGATTATTTATGTATAATTCCCAGACGTGATAAGTATATAAGTATAAGTATAAGTGATATTTACTATTTTTCCAATGTGTGTTGTTTCTATAATTAGTTTTGTACTTTGCTACATCCAGTATTTCCTTTAAATATTCACTGAGTCATCCAAACACTCTACCTATACCTGCCGTCCATATAAACAAAAAAATTATAATAATGATAATAATAATAATAATAATAATAATAATAATAATAATAATAATAATAATAATAATAATAAATAATAATAATAATATTAATATTAATAATAATAATAACAACAACAATATCAATAGCAATAATAATAATACAGTCATCTTCAAGTCAAAGAAAGTCATTAATAAATATTTGCATCACTTGAAAAATTTTAAATATGACGAAATATATATATACGTATGTACATTTCCAAACAAAGAAATTATAAACATTTGCTTAGTGGGAAAAAAAATTTAATCCCCGATCAATTAATTCCAGTTTGGTAACCTGACTCGTCTCTCACAATACTAACTAACCAACAAGCCTGCTGCCTTCCTTCCTTCCTTCCTTCCTTCCTTTTCTCCTTCCTTTCCTCCCTCCCTCCATACTGTTGCCTTCATACTAACAAACAAACATCATCATTACCACAAAATATAAATACACTAATCAAAACAACATAAAAGTTATAAACGGAGTGTATGATTCATATATCCAATAAACTAACAACAGTACCTAAAAAAAAAAAAAATTATTATACAATTCGTGGCTGCAATGTTGACAATGTTGTTATCGGTGCAAGGATTTCTGTGTACCGCCAATATCGGTATAAATTAGGTGTGCCGATATCATACAAAGGAATGAACAGGAAGAAACTAAAGAAACTATCGATATCGGTATACATCGGTGTGTCCTGGATGTCGCTCCTTGATGCCCCCACTTTCAAGGAGGAGGAGGAGGAGGAGGAGGAGGAGGAGGAGGAGGCAGAACAACAAAAAACTACTACTGCTACTACTGCTGCTACTATTACTACTATTACTACTACTACTATTACTACTATTACTACTACTACATACTACTACTATTACTACTGCTACTACTACTATTACGCAATCATTAAAAAATATTGAAAGCTAAGTACGTACGTTGTCACAATCAGCTAAATGAAACAAAACAAAACAAAACAAAACAAAAAAGTCGTGGAATGGTGTTGTCAAAATCAGCCTTTCTTTCAATCAATCTTTACGTCGTCTTTCAGGGAGGTTTGGTAAGCATCTTCCTTCGTCAATATATTATATACGACATTCGTTAAAGGTTCAGAATAGCAAAAATCAACTACAATTCAACAGCAGCGTATTGATTTCCGACACAATCTTCCTCCGAGGCACTTC
>JAXIVD010002210.1:7500-65062 GCA_036785275.1 Cancer borealis
TCTCTCTCTCTCTCTCTCTCTTGTTTGATGTGTCAGATATCAAACCAACAGACGGACATGTAAAGTGGTTGGCGCCTTGTGTGTGTGTGTGTGTGTGTGTGTGTGTGTGTGTGTGTGTGTGTGTGTGTGTGTGTGTGTGTGTGTGTGTGTGTGTGTAAGTGTGTGTGTGTGTGTGTGTGTGTGTGTGTGTGTGTGTGTGTGTGTGTGTGTGTGTGTGTGTGTCGTGAGAGAGAGAGAGAGAGAGAGAGAGAGAGAGAGAGAGAGAGAGAGAGAGAGAGAGAGAGAGAGAGAGAGAGAGAGAGAGAGAGAGAGAGAGAGACGGAAAGAAAAAACACAAATCACATAATTACATCACATTTCAAAGCCAACACAACCCCACAGAAACACACACCTAATAAGATATCAAACAGAGTCATTTATTTAACTAAACTATTCGCTCCTATAAGCGCCTTTCAAACCAGTGAAGAAAAAGTCCAATAAACTAAGTTACCCAATGCGAATAAGTTAGCTCAACATCTTAGTAGTCAAGTATGTAAACTCAGTAGTAAACTATAATATGTATTTCTAGGACTGCCTCGCCCTTTTAGTTGGTTACAGTGGAGAGGATGTGTATCGCCCTGCCTTTTTAACAAGAAGTATAGATAGAAGACTTGTGTATAGGTAAGGTTAGGTAAGGTAAGGTTAAGTTAGGTTAGGTTAGGTTAGGTTAGGTTCGGTTCGTATCGGTTCGGTTCGGTTAGGTTCGGTTCGGTTAGGTTAGGTTCAGTTTTGTTCGGTTAGATTCGGTTAGGTTCAGTTCGGTTCAGTTCAGTTCAGTTTGGTTCGGTTAGGTTACTTGTGTATAGGTAGAGTGGTAGGGAGAGAGAACCAGGCAGGCGCTCCCCACACACTCACTCACAGTCAGTACCAATGACCACACGATAACATCAACAATGGATAATTAATTCGCTACAACACATAACACAATACATAAATACCATCAATATTTCCTCTCAATCAGTAGGAGGAAAAGTCGAGATCTAAGACCCCCATAATTAGCAGGATTACTGCAAACCAACTAACCTCACACAACAGAAAATTATTATCAATTATCATTATTCGAGCCAGATTTAACATAATACCAGGATACAACTACATGCATAGGCTTTAAAATTAGTACCTAACCATGAAATAAAATCTACCACGCCATACACATCACACCAAGCTGTTAATTATACGGAAACTAATTAAGATGACTGTGAATATAAGTTGCATCAAAGGGGGAAGGGGGATGTAGCCTAATTAGTTAGAAATAAGACTGGGCTCATTAACTTCGTAATCATTTTAGTGTTGCCTGTCTGTCTCCTAACCATTTTTGTGTAGTCTCTCTCTCTCTCTCTCTCTCTCTCTCTCTCTCTCTCTCTCTCTCTCTCTCTCTCTCTCTCTCTCTCTCTCTCTCTCTCTCTCTCTCTCTCTCTCTCTCTCAGGCTAATTCCACTAACTGACATTACTAATAATAAATGATGTTTTCACTAGATGCATGTTTAGTTATGTAGGTGAAGAAATAAATAACATGTTTATAGAAGAAAAAACATATATAAATACATACTTATAAGGTTGTATTTTTACGGTGACTGCAAATAGCATTGAAAAATGATGATGGCATAGCTTATACATAAAGTAAGTAATTAAATAAGTAAGTGGTATTAAATAATTCACATTCTTACCTGACTGACTGACAGACGGCTGGAGCAGAAGTACTAGATAATTGTGCTTGTTGTTGTTGTTGTTGTTTTTGTTGTATATTTTCCTCAGATTCAATTTTCACTTCATATTTCACACACCAGTACTATAACGTCAATGCAATGTCAGCTGTCAACTCCTCCACACCCACAAGTCAGTCGTCACACACCTGACTGACTGACTGACTGCCAACACGTGCTTAGCTTAACACATTTCTAAATCACATAGTCGTTTAGTTATCATATTTTCTTCTTACATAACACGCGCTGTTGTACTTGTTGTGTCCACGCTTCTGGCACGACAAGCGAGTCTCTTCGTGTCCTTTCAAAAATCAAAATAAATAAATTAAAAAATCACTTTGGCACTGTTACCATGCTTTCCTCTATCAACAGGTGGCAAAATATCGCTGAAAAGACTTGATAAGCATCCGGCAGAGACCTAGCTTGTCTCCTCCCTCCTTCCTCAACACTCAAAAAGCTAATTATGACCTTGCTCACAAAACAGACAAGATTTACACTTCAGAAGCGAACCGACCACCAAGAGAGAAGAGTGACCCTCGTACACCCACACCGCCGGCTGGTGACGCACTGGCTAGGCGAGAGAAGAGGACTCACTGGCCCAGCAGCAACAGCAGCGGCAGCCTCCCTTCCTTCCTTCTTCCTTCCTTCCCCTCCACCACCACCACCACGCCGTGCAAAACTCATCACTCCCCTGCAATGTGACTTCACAGAATATATATCATGGTCACCTAAACAAAGGATAGACTGCATTCTATCCTGATTCGCATTTAAAGATGTTATATTTTGTTTTACATTTACTGCTGGACTATTTAAAGATCTATCGATGTTCACTAGTTTCCTACAAATCAATATGTATGTATGTATGTATGTTTATATGTATGCATCTATCTTCCTATCTATCTGTATGTCTGTTTGTCTATCTATAAACGAGGGACTGTGTAGAGGCATCACGTGAAACAACACACGTTCCGGAAACTGATCCACACTAAATGAAGCAATCAATAAGTTATCACGGCACGACAATTAAGACGTTGTGTTCTTGCCAGTGGTTTGATTTCTCTATAATAACTATAGATAACGGTGAGATACGATTATGATTTGACGTCAATGTTTGTTTAGATTGTACAGGTGGATAATGATGTATATACCGGCTCCTGTGGTTCAGTTGTTAGCGTTCGAACCCTGCTCAGACTGCAAGGTAATTTTCACTGACAGAGAGTGGTTCCTGTCTCCCATGAGCAAAGGGATAAGAACATAAGAACATAAGAATATAAGGAAGCTACAAAAGGCCCGGAGGCCTGCACGAGATAGTTCCTGTTACCTGTTACTCCAATACTCCCTTATTACCTACACTCACTTCTCATCCATAAAGCCATCTAGTCTTTTTTTTTTAACTCCCTATCGTCTGTGCACTAACTACCTGCTGACTGAGTCTGTTCTAATCATCTACCACCTTATTTGTAAACCAATTTCTGCCTATTTCTTTACTAAATCTACAGTTTTCTAGTTTGAATCCGTTATTTCTTGTTCTATCCTGACTACTGACTGTAAGAACTTTTCCTACATCCCTTTTATTAAAACTCTTCACCCACTTAAATACTTTGATCATATCTCCCCTTACTCTACGCTTCTCCAGTGAGTGTAATTTCAAAAGCTTTAGTCACCTTTCATAACTAAAATTACGAATCCCTTATATAATTTTGGTCATCCTTCTCTGCACTGACTAACAAAATTATATCCATTCTATAATACGGGGACCAAAACTGCACTGCATAGTTGAGATGAGTTCTGAGTAACGCTAAATACAACTTCAAAATAACCTCAGCACTTCTACTTTTATTACTTCTAGCAATGAAGCCTAACAACCTATTAGCCCGATTTCTAGCCTCAATACATTGCTCTCTGGGACGGAGGTCTGAGCTAACCTGTACATCCCTCTCACATTCTGACCTATTCAGCATTACCCTATTTATATTGTACCAGTTGTAAGGATTTTCTCTTTCAACATTTATTACTTTACACTTGTCAATATTAAAATCCATCTGCCACTTAACCACTGACTCATTTAACCTATCTAAGCCCCCCTGCAAGTCTTTTACATCAGACTCTGATCTAATAATCCTACCTATCTTAGAATCATCAGCAAATTTACTAATATCATTACTTATCCCACTGTCTAAGTCGTTAATGTATATTATAAATAATAATGGCCCTAAAACAGATCCCTGTGGAACTCCACTTGTTACCCGCCCCCCTCCCCCACCTTAGACTGGGAACCATTAATTGTAGCCTAACTCTTTGTTGCCTATTGCTTAACCACGACTTAATCCAGTGGAGAACTTTCCCATTAATTCCATGCGCTCTAACCTTACTTAGTAATCTATCATGTGGAACCTTATCAAATGCTTTATTGAAGTCATAAACTACTGCCTCATAAACATTCCTATAAAAAGTAAATAAAATAGTGAGACATGACCTGACATGACATGGATGTGTGTGTGTGTGTGTGTGTGTGTGTGTGTGTGTGTGTGTGTGTGTGTGTGTGTGTGTGCAAGGGGATGGGGGTGTGTGATGTGTGAGAGATCCGTCTCTATGAGCTCTGAGCACTTTCGGGTAGGGTAATGGCTGATCATGAGTCTAGCGCGTGAGCCTCCAGACCATGGTGGATTACAGTTGCATACAAAAGGGAGGGTAAAAAAAACTATATACAAGAGTGAATTGTAATTGTAATGTGGGGGGAAAAAAATGTGCCAGGCAACAAAGGCCATATGGCACGTATACAAGAGTGAAATGTTCTCAAGCGAAAGGAAAGAGCCAGACAGTACGTTTTAATTGTTAACGAGAACTGTCAGCACTCCCTTGGTCCGTACAAGTATATCTAGCTGGTAGAGTATTGCAACTGTATATAGCTGGCTTACTGAACACACTAACAACTGCCAAACTGTATACGACACACTCATAATGACTAATGCATGTGGCTTACTAAACACTGGTAACTATTAGCAGACTGTATACAATATATTGACACTATTAATTGGTACAAAAATAAGAAAAAAGTAAAAGTAAAAAGTTTAAAAGAAATTAAGTAAGGTCTCTAGTTCATATTCTACGTCTGATGTTAGTATGAACAAATAATTCAACTGTCAGTCACAATGTAATAAATTGGGTTAATGATAGTGTTATTCAAGTTTTTTATTTATTCACACAACAAACAAAAGTCAATCGATAATTCAAACAAAATATACAAGCAAATCAACACAATAATATATATCTCTTAATTTCTAGATAATAAAAGACAATAATTAGACAGAAAAATCTTACAATTTGAGATATCATGAATCATCCTCCTCTTAGACATAAATCAATATCAAACATTTTATACAGGAGCTGTCTTGTGTATGTCAATTGGCCTCTTGCAGCTTCCTTGATATACAATATTCTTATATAGTTTTCTAGGTAGTAATATTTTCAGATAATTTTGATTATTTCATAAATACATCTATTTCTATTTCACTTTTAATTTCTAAACACTGTAGAAAGTGATTCACAGCCTCAGCAAGGGAATTCACTCCCTACCGTTTCATATAGTCCAACAAAAGTGACTAAATAATCCCTCCCAACTAGGCATTTATAGACCATATAATTCTGCTAAGGTTAACAAGGGAGTGCTGCCCCTCTCACCAAGAAGCTGCCGTCAGCCTGGATCAAACTCATAACCTTTAGGTCACGAGCCAAAAACTGTACCAAACTCACTCAGCCCATACAATCCTACCACCTACAATCTTTACCACACATCCCAATGCACTCCTACCTAACCTAGCAACTCTTCCGAGCCTCGCGATAACAATTCTCATGATAATCCTGCAATCCTGCAAATATCTGGTCCTTTTCCTTTCATAAGTCATCCCTGCTCCTCACTCGCTAACCTTTCTTGCAGTTACTCCACCATTGGTTTCTTCATTTAGACTCTACCATACACTTTTTCTGATGCACACACACACACAAAAAAAAAAAAATTAATTAATTAATTAATTTAATAAATAAATAAAATAAAAAATTGTTACAGTAGATAGGGACCAAACGGAAAATTCATGAGGGATAGTGAATCATGTGAATTTTTCAACTTGTCATTAAGTAGTTCGTCTCCACCTTATACTATTTGGTTCAATGGGATTCTACTGTATTTGAATATTGCTGCTATTGGTAAGTAAATCATATCCATTATTTTACAGCCAACTCCCTTTCTAATGTCTAAAGGAAAAAACTAATAAATAAAAGTTTGAAACATGAGTGAAACTGGATATATGCCATCCTATAACGGAGAATTGAAATTGTTTTTGCACTTCCTTTAGACTATCTACTTTTTAGTGTGTGGTAAGAAAATTCTTCTATGTTATGTTTACCTTTTATGCCTTTCTTTAAGCTTGTTTTAAAAGGGACAGATTTACATCACATCACTCAAAGAACGTTTACATATACAGAAGAGAGCACACATCGCAAAGCAATTTTGTGAATACTTCAGCAAAACTTAGGAATACATAAGTACGTACTTTCATTAAGCTCTCAAAAGAAGCGGACTTTCTTGGGGTTAATGGCTTGTCATTTACTAGTTACCTACAAAATCTCAGGCAAAGAACATGAACTTGCAGATTCTACACAAAACTATCTATAAACTTTGAAATTGAGCTTCATCTTTTTTTAATTAATACACATCAAGTAGTTTAGACAAAAAAATTCTGCATATATGTGTATATATGTTTATATATATATATATATATATATATATATATATATATATATATATATATATATATATATATATATATATATATATATATATATATATACATATATTCTAAAATAACTTTTATATTTCAACAAAGTATTTACCTACTTACAAGCTGCCACTTTTTGCCCAAAATTTGCCATACTAAAGAAGGTCGCTTATTTAATGTGTTCCAAAGAGGAAGAAAACAGAATGAGAGGGAAGGGAAGTGTAGGATAAGATGAAACGTGCAAGATGTTACTCCACAAAAACCAACAAAATTTGCAGAGAACAGAAAAAAAAGGGAACAAGGGGAATAAGAGGCCGCAGCAGCACCAAGGGAGGACTTAGAGAATACTCAAATCTTAATCCAACTGAATGAAAAAGCACTGCACCTTTCCATCATCACTTTCACCTGATGATAGATTGCACGGAAAGGTTTAACTAAATAAAACAAAAGGAATAGAAGAATGTGTTGCATGTGGTTATATATAATAAACATAGACAGGAGAGGAGGTACATGTAGTAGTATACATTATAAAACTTGATAAAGAGGAAGGATAGCAGAGTGAGATTATTTCACCCGATATCAGTTATAGAAATGTTATGCATTCTATATTTAACATTTCCTTAGTGAACAATTGTTAATACCATTTCAACTATTTTTCTAACTACATACTATGAATGCCAGAAATTTTGGCATTAGTCCTAAATCTTGGAATGTAGCATATATCTGGAACCCAGCCCACTAATTTTTCTCTTAATATTTTCCCAAAACTTATCCAGCAGCTTATAAATGGGTGTATACCATACCTTCTTTGCAAAAAACAAAGCAATCTTTTTTCTTGCTTCTATCTGCTCACACTGGAAAGAATCAGTATTTGTTGATCCCAAATAGGCGAACCATATGGAATTGAGGAAGTTTAGGGATCAGCACGAGAAGCAAGGTTGCAAAATTGACTGCGAAATGATTGAAATCATACTTCGTGTAGAAACTGGTGAGGAGGAATCTGTGAAGAAAAAAAGTTTTTAATGTAAGTCTTTGCACCGTCACATAAATAATATAATACCATACATCTTTTTATTTTGTCTTGCACCTGTGGTGCCAGTAGGCTTTATGGAGGCTTTTAGATGGTCAGCAGCACAGGCTTAGATTTTTCTAGTGATGTCTCGTTTCTTTGTTGAGATGTTCATGCTGCCTGTGGAAACTCCTTGATGCATGTAACTTTGCAGTCCCGTTGAGGATAGTGTTATGGCAGCATGTGGGTGATCTTTGGTCACTCGGTGGTTATTCCAAAGAAAAATGGCAAGCCCGTCGGGGACTTGATCTCGGGACACCACGCTAGCCACTAGGCCACCACTTCCCATAAAATATGCACACATACATACGTACTACATCAACCTCATCGTTTTGACCAGCAACAGAATAGTAATTTTCAAACCCAGAACCAATCATATATCCTTGCTATTAGTGGTTGTCAATATATTGCAAGAGCAAATCTCCAATGGAAACATCAAACCTTTCCACACTTACTACAATCTATGTACACAAACTTTATACTTACAAAACAATGGGTATTATGGTGATAAATTTGCGTGTAGTTGTAAACTGTTGTCCATAGTCAATTTGTTCCCAGGCTGTCATTCTACGAGCTTTTCCCTGGTCTAGTAATTGCCAGGGTGTTCCCTTGATCTGGTGAAGGAACAGGTAGGTCGCCTGCAAATAATAAAAATAATTAATCAACTTAGAACACATCACTACTGTTAGTGTATGAACCTGATTTCAATACAGTAGAACTAAGCAGTATGAGTTTAATTCGTTCCAGGACAGAGGTCGTTTTGCGATTTACTCGTCTTACAAATCAATTTTTCCAATTGAAATTCATTGAAATATAATTAATCTGTCCCAACCCCAAAACAACACCCAAAAAATCCTTTTTTATGGATTCTTAAAACATAAAAAGTACAGATCGTCAACATGCTTTGGTTCAATTGGCTTGTTAAGTCCACTACATGCACTCCTCTGCCATGTTTTTTGATGATTTCCTTCTTCAATTCTATCGTAATATGCTTTTTTTTTCTTATCAGCATTGTGCTTTGCACTAACTTTCTTCGGACTCATGGCTATTTAATTAATCAATTAATTAGCACAAAATTATGCCAAAAAATGCTCGAAAAATCACTAAAACAAAACAATCCCGATATTTCCTCAATGAGCTGAACATGTGAGCTGAGAGAGTGGAGGCTGTTACTGTTGGGAGGAGCACATGCAAGCTCAGTGCCGATTAGCAGCAAGTAGTATGAAGCTCACTTGTACTGCAGATTTCCACTTGTATTCCAAGACAAAAATACTCACAAGCCGCAACTAGTAAAGCAAATAACTCTTACAATGGTTCACTCGTACTGCGAGATTCTACTGTATTAATATTGGTTTGTTACAACTATTGCTTATATGTGCCATCATTATTTGTTCATACAACTGGCTTTCTCCTCTACAAGTGGAGTGGCACATAACATACCATCAATAACAACATTAATAATAATACTTCAAAAAGTGTTCATGATGCATAATGGTATGTTGTGAGAGGCAGGTACTGAATCTAATGCCTGATTGGTACTGTCGACCTTTGATTTAATGGACTAATGTGGTGGAAACCCTGTGCGTTAGTGTAAAGTCCGTTGCTTGGTTAATCCTTACGGACCTCTACCTACGTGCTTGCCACCTATCGGACTTTCTTTTACACTAGTGGGTTGATTGCCCGCCAGTGGACAGAGTCCGTTAAATGTGAAGTCCGTTAAATCAGGATCAGTTAAATCGAGCGTCAACAGTACTTATAAAATTATTCATTTAAACTTTTTATGTATGCTGCATGCAGTTATAATAAGAATGGTTACATATACTTGTTATAGTTACAATTTATTACATTTAACCCTTAGTGAAAAATCAATCAATTTCTGGTACAGTATCAGAAGACAAGGCACAGATGGGGAGGAGAGAGTAATGTCTCCATGATCCTTGGTGTGCCTTGTCTTGGCTAACCCACCTTTAGGGGGATAACAGCCTGGTATATAGATAGATAGATCAGAAGACCATACACATAACAAAACACTGAATACAGGAACTTCGATTGCCAGCAGCCACAAACTACTCTCTTATTTTAGTTATATAATAGATACTTTCAATTTCATAAATACATAATCTGGCTTAGCTATTAGACTTTTTCCATACAAGTGAGTATTTCCCAAAGATGTGGGATAGCATCTGAGAAAAAATAGTTAAACATAATTCAATACAATGCAAATAAAATTAGATGTATAACTTCAAAGAATACAATCAACTAGCCAAAAGATGACTAATTTTAACCCTTATACTGTTACGATGGTGAGAGGCAAGTATGAAGCAGCATCCAAGAATTCATCCTTTGGTTATGCCAAGAGCAAACGTACAAACCATTAATCAAGACCACTGTCCACTTTTCTTTGCTTTCAGGGACTTTCAAGGAAGGTTTTTAACAGAACGCAAGTCAATATTAATTAGAGAGTAGTACGAGCAAACAAAATTCATATACGACGTTGAAATAATGCCTAATAGCAGTCGTGAGAGGAGGCAGTGAGGAGTGTTGGTGGGGTAGGGTGGGCTGGGCTGGACTGGGCTGGTAGGGCGTGGCATGACAAAACACCACTATCATTTCAATATAGTACCTCATAATCAAGTGGACAGACAGTAGAGGGCCAAAGGTAATCAAATAATTCAGTTACAAATAGCAGCAGACATTATCTACTTTAGCAATGCAGGAAATATGTTGGAGTCGCAGTAGTTTTAAGGTGTTTTTTTATCAGTATCATAGCATTGAATTACCAAAGATCACATACCCTAAAACACAGTAACACACACACACACACACACACACACACACACACACACACACACACACACACACACACACACACACACACACACACACACACACACACAACACACACACACACACACACACATACTTACCAAATTATGGATGATATTAGTGAGTGTCCAGGCAGTGGGTATAGATATGACAGGGATGGATAGGAGGAAGAGATGGAGGGCCAGTACACCTGCTAGATAGGACACCCACGCCCCTCGACTGCTGTGCCATGACGAATTGGGGTTAACCTCTCCGTGCCCGCCTGACAGCATCTTAATATTGTCCTTCAAGCAGATTCAATAATTCCTGAAAGAGAGAGAAGAGTTGACTGTGTGTGGAAGCATTGCATTTGGAACAGATTCTAGTTTATTCCTGATTTTATTATTATTATTATTATTATGATCATTACCAGTTATTTAATTCCCATGTTAGGGGTCTAGAAGGGATATAAGACAATGATTTTAATATCTTGTACAGGTTAGGTTAGGTCACAACAATACTTTTAATCTGAACAAGTATCTGAGGTTGAGTTTGCAGTGCATTATAAAGGTAAAGAGATATCGAATGGGTCATTTAACGAAGAGAGAGAGAGAGAGAGAGAGAGAGAGAGAGAGAGAGAGAGAGAGAGAGAGAGAGAGAGAGAGAGAGAGAGAGAGAGCTGTCAATAACTAAATTCTTCAAAGATATTCAAAGCTAAAGGTAAATCAACTATAATTATATCTAAGGCCACACACCTGTAATTAATACCTTTGCGTACAGGTATGCAGATAATACTGGCTTAATTAAATACACTATCATATATCAAACTACACATTACATATACTACGTCAATCTTATTCATCTCGTTCATTACTTATCTCGTACATGTATATAATTTTTTTCTTACTTACTGCTGTCACGGTTGTAATTATTATATATTGTAATTCTTCCTTCCTCCTTCTCTTCTCTTCTTCTCTTTGTATGTGTTGTATATTTGTAACTTTTTTTTTCCTTTTGAGCCTTGACCATGTATAGATGAGTGAAATATACACTTATTCTTGTTGTTATTGATAGGAAGGAAGAAGAAGAAGAACAAGTGAAACAAATAGAATCCAATGGTGTTTGAGAGTACAAAAGAAAATAAAGACAGAATTTCATGTGGTTATTAGTAATGCTTTGGTAAGATTAATATATTTCTATGTAAGAATAATGTAAAAATGATGTAGGCTAGTTGTATAATCAGTATATATAAATTTTTTTTAGTCAAATCGGGAATGTGTCCACAGCTTTTTTCTTTTTTTTTGTTATTTCGTCCGAATCCATTATATCAATCAAATAGAATAAAATAATTCCACATGTACGATACATCACTACAATAATACAAGTAATTTAAGTAATTTTATGGTATTATAACTCATTCAAACCAGATCACATTGACAAATAGCATCACAATTACATCATATAAATGAGGTTAAAATGCCACAAAATTAACCATAACCAATATATATCAAACCACATCTAATAAAAACGAAAAAAAACATCTAAACACCACTTCAAATTTATATAAATACTAAGTTAAAGCCAAAATAAGGCATTGAAACATTACATAGGAAGGTAGGCAAGGCGCACGCAAGGGAGAGTGAGAGAGCCAAACGCCGCTGATCCGTGCTCTAACCTCCCTTTATTTCCCTTTATCTCCCTTTATTCCCTCACAGATATGACCTCCACGCACCTCATAACAAACAGGTGATTCTGGTGAAGCTCCCCAAAGTGTTAAAACCAACATTAATCCACACAAAGGAGAGGAAAATCGAGACGCCCTTTAAAATTTACACTTAAGATTATGATGTCCTCTTCTACAACTACTTTTGTCAATGAAAAAGTCAGGAAAAGGTTCTCATCAGGTTCACCAGATTGTCCTCATCTGCATAAGAAAATTTGCCGACAGACAGACGTAATGGAGAGTCAGAAGCTGGCTAATTTTTCCTCCGTCACTCCTACTAATGGAGTTAATAAATCTACGGTTTTGGGCAAGAAACAAGGCAGTGAAAAAAAGATATTGGCTATCAAAAACTTCAAAGGTAATGTAGAGTTACTTTGTTTGTTTGTTTCTTTGTTTGTTCTCGTGGTTATATACGTAATGATAATAATAGCAATGTGAGTGTAATAATAGTGTGATAATTACGATGGTATGGCTTGGTGTGGTTGATTTGCCTGTGATTAATTTATTTATTTGGGTCCACAGGCTCGCTGGTTTGGTTAGATTTGGTTAGGTTACCTGGGATTAATTAATTTGGGTCCACAGGTTATCTGATTAGGTTAGGTTAGGTTACCTGTGATTAATTAATTTGAGTCCACAGGTACTCAATTATATGACAGGTGGAATGGAAGAGGCTGTATTATATTGAATGGGGATTTGATTAAGGTACAATGTCACAAACAATGCTTTGTGTAATAGTAAATGTAATTGGGATTTTTTTTAGCCTGTGTAATAGTAAATGCTATTGGGATTTAAATTTTTTATTTTTTTATATATAACCTTACCTACCTTCCAATACACGTGTAAGGTCGTATAAGGGAATATATCTACCATATTGTATCTTGAAGTTTGGTTACCTACTGTACTGTGGCATTTGTAATACTTCTTAGGGAGGGCATGAATAAATGTCATCAATTCGTCATTATGAAAGCAAACTAATTAATTACCCTTCATTGTGGTTTCAGTAAAATGTCCAGTATTGCACCTGTCCGAGCCCCGTTGTGTTATTGTATTGCTTGGTTCACTGGTTTTATTTTTCTAATCTAATCTAATGTAATCAAATCTAACCTGGTTAGTTAGCTGTTGTTTACCGAAGTAATAGTATGTTGGTGTTCCTCAGGGTTTTGTCCTATCACCCATCCTCTTTCTATTATTCATCAGTGATCTCCTAAATCTGACTCAATGCCCTATCCACTCCTATGCTAATGACACCACCTTGCATTTTTCAATGTCGTACAACAGACGCCCAACCTAACAAGAATTAAATTATTCAAGGTGAGATGCTATAGGATGCCTAACTGGGGCAGAGCAAACCTGGTTCTGTTCAATACCTCAAAAACTCAATTTCTACAACTATCTACTCGATAAAAACCTTCCAAATGACTATCCCCTCTTCAATGACATTCAACTTCCCCTCTCCTCCACATTAAACACACTCAGTTTATCTCTTACTAGAAATCTAAACTGTCAATTTCATATCTCTACTCTTGCTAAATCAGCTTCCAAGAAGTTAGGTATCCTATGATATCTGCATCCATTTTTCTCTCCCTTCCAACTGCTTGCTCTAAACAGGGGCCTTATCCGCCCATGTATGGAGTATGGTTCTCATGTCTGGGCGGGCTCAACTCGCACAGCCTTATTAAACAGGGTAGAATTTAAAGCTTTTCATCTCATCTACCTTACCCTACACAGTAAATGAATGCTGGTTGTACTATAATTTGTGTATATACCTTTTCAGTTCACAATCAGCCAGCTGTTGATCACATTGGTGAGTGTTGGAGGTTCTTAAGGGAGGCTGTTGTAGCTATCCAGGAGTCAAGAAAGTTGCGGGACAACCTCACGCAGGAAGACTTGTACCGTTTTGTGGATAACCTCATAACCCAGCGGCCACCGGCACTCCTCTATGCTGACCTTAGAGGTAGGAGTTAACGCAAAGAGGTTTTAACAGTTTGTAACAGGTGCAAGACATAGAAATAATAATAATAATAATAATAAAATTTCCTATGTACTACCGTTTATCTCCAGGAATTTTCATCACCTTAGGGATGAGAGAATAAGAGAGAATGAAAGAATAAGGGGGAGAGAGAATGAGAGAATGTCGTGAGATAAAAGGTATAAGCTCTAGTTGGAAGCTGATTAGGATAACTACTCCGATGTTTGATTTTGTTTGCAGTGTTATTTTACTGAAAGTTTGTTAAGTGTTTTGGAGGTCGAGTTTTAAGCGAAAACTTGATACATACATCACTATTGCTTCTTCATGTCTGTCAGTGGTCTCTTGTGAAAACATTAGAACATAAAAACCATTCATAGAAATATATTTGTGTATAATAAATCACCTTGTCACGTCACTTGGCATATACCGCTCCTTGACAAAGTTGTTGAGTATCATCTAGCATTTCAAGTGTGTGCTGTATTATAAGTGCACTGAAATAGAAGGAGAAACACTTACTTATCATCCTTCATGTATGTAAGTGTTAGGTTAAGATATATTTATACATATGCAACCGTAGTACATTTGAGATTGATATTATTCCAGATTTGACGGAGCAACATATTAAGTCACGGCTAAATCAGTTCCTAAGTGCCACTAGTGACCGTCTAACCTTCCTCCGTCAACTCAATGACTGCTGGACTCATCACTGTCAACAGATGAAGATGGTGTGCAACATCTTCCTGGCACTTGATAGGGGTTATGTCTTGCAAAATGCTCAGGTTTCTTCCATATGGTAAGCTTTGTAATTCTGGATTGGTTATGAACTTTATGAAATATGTATAATGATTAGGTTTCTTCAATATGGTGAGCTTTGTAATTCTGAATTGGTTTTGACTTTATGAAATATGTTTAATGATAGTTTATCTTATTATAATGTGTGCTCTCATTATTTTCTATTAATTAATGATTAGTTTAACTTCTCAAGTGTGTATTCTGTGTTAGTGTAAACATGAATAACACAACTATTTTCAAGATATTTCACCCAATCCATTCACTTCTTTGTGGTTGTTAGTTAGTTAGCATGAAGACTGCAATGATTATAATTCTCAAACACAAACTGTATAATAATTTGGTACTTTGTTTATGTGATTTTCAGGGACATGGGCCTAGAGTTGTTTCGAAAGCATATTTTAGAAGAAGTAGTAGTAGAGAATCGGTGCGTTGATGGTTTATTGATGATGATTGAGAAGGAACGGTCAGGAGAAACCATTGACAGATCTCTTGTCAAGTCCCTCCTTAGAATGCTGTCTTCTCTACAAGTATATCATAAAGTATTTGAAAACAAGTAAGTTGTATTTATGGATTTATTTTTCAGAATGGGCTAGAACACACACACGCACATATTTGAGGAAACACAAGAAAAATTGACAAAAAAAAAAAGTACTTGAACGGCTCAAAATAATACAGCTTTCCCTTGAGAACTATAGATATTAGCAATGCAATATACTTAAAGAAGGGATGATAATGGCAAAGAATGTACAACAGATAAAGGAAAGACTGGACAAATATAAATACTGAGACAGGACCACATGAGTCTACCTCAGGCCTTCTATATTACATTGTATATTGATTGCATTTACACTTTGTTCAGATTCTTGGTGGCAACCGAGCAACTTTATCTCCGTGAAGGCCAGCGTCTCACCCAAGACCGGGATGTCCCCCAGTACCTCCTGCACGTGGACAAGAGACTTACTGAAGAAAACAACAGAGTACTCCATTATCTAGATATGTCCACTAAGTAAGTTATCACACAGTTGTATATGTGTTTACTGTTTACTAACACATCTTACCTTCTGGAATGTCCTACTGTTTATATGGGCCAGGTGGAAGACTGGTAAGGTGTGAAATGTTTTTATGTGAATAGTAGAGCATGTGTAAGAGTGGGAAATAGTGTGATTGAGTGAGGGATGTGTGATGTATAGACATATATAGATAAATTGATATTGACTTATTTACTTATGTTTGTGTGTGTATATTTTTTTCAGACGACAGTTGATTTACTGCGTTGAGAAGCAGCTGCTAAGTGAACACAAATCCCTCCTGCTCCAGAAGGGATTGGATTCCCTTCTAGACCAGAACCGTCGCCATGACCTCTCACTGTTGTATAACCTGTTTTCACGGATCAAGGGCGGCCTTGAAGACTTATGTACTCAATTTAATGCTTATATTAAGGTAAGATATTGGAGATATTTCTATTTTGAATTGCATTATACTGTATTGATGGTGTTATGGGATGCAAAGATCAGTGAAAATAGGAAGTAGAATCAGATTGTATTGAAAGTGTGTGTGTGTGTGTGTATGTAACAATTTTGCTTTGTCATTTAAACATAGAGAAGTAGAATGTGATTTGAATATATATATATATATATATATATATATATATATATATATATATATATATATATATATATATATATATATATATATATATTTTTTTTTTTTTTTTTTTTTTTTTTTTTTTTTTTTTGTGTGTGTGTGTGTGTGTGTGTGTGTGTGTGTGTGTGTGTGTGTGTGTGTGTGTGTGTGTGTGTATGTGTGTGTTTGTGTGGGGGGGGAGGATGGAGGCTAATGTATCGAGTATAAACTGATGTACTAATCTTTTATTCCTTGTATTCTTTTTTCAGTCGTATGGTAAAACAATCGTGATCAACCCTGAGAAAGACAAGGGAATGGTACAAGAATTACTCGACTTCAAAGACAAAATGGACGGCATTGTTTCAGAATGCTTCAGCTCTTCGGATAAATTTGTTCTGGCGCTCAAGGAAGCCTTTGAACATTTTATTAATCAGAGGTTGAACAAGCCGGCAGAACTGATAGGTAGGAATTGAACTTGAAATTATTACTTAAAACTTTATTGGAGGAAAATATTGGAGGAGGTTTTGATATAATTACGGAATATACTGTACGTTTTCTTTTTTTTCAAGTTTGTTCTCTCTCTCTCTCTCTCTCTCTCTCTCTCTCTCTCTCTCTCTCTCTCTCTCTCTCTCTCTCTCTCTCTCTCTCTCTCTCTCTCTCTCTCTCTCTCTCTCTCTCTCTCTCTCTCTCTCTTTTGTGACTTTTTGTTCAATAATATTCTTTTATATAATCAATGTAGCCAGTTAAGTGTAGTGTTAATCACCTTAATTTCTCTCTGCAGCCAAATTTGTGGACAGTAAGTTGCGGGCTGGGAATAAGGAGGCAACTGAGGATGAGCTGGAGCGCCTGCTGGACAAAATTATGGTTCTCTTCAGGTTCATCCATGGGAAGGATGTATTTGAAGCCTTTTACAAGAAGGTAAGAGTAATGATAAAATAAGGAGGCTGCAAAAGGCCAGTTCACCTAGACAAGGCAACTCCTGTGCACCTATCACATTGGTTATGGATGTTCAGACAAGGCTGTTGGTAGTAGTGTTTAGAAATGGATGTAATATGTAATTGTATAGTATTGACACTCTCTGAGAAGCAACCCTTTGGCATCTATCTATAACAGAGTAGTAAGGTTTAATAGTATAACTTCATACAGGTTAATTCACAGATGAAATTTCAAAACTTCATGGAAATTTAGTCAATAATATAATGTACTCTTTGTTTCAGGATTTGGCTAAACGATTACTAGTAGGAAAATCTGCAAGTGTTGATGCGGAAAAAAGTATGCTGAGCAAATTAAAGCAAGAATGTGGACCTGGCTTTACTAGCAAGTTGGAAGGCATGTTTAAAGACATGGAGCTGTCCAAAGACATCATGTTAGCCTTCAAGCAGGTAAGCATTGAACCATCTTTTTGTATATTACATTGAGTGTTATTAATGTGATTCCTTTTATAAGTGTGGTGTTATAGATGATTATTGATTCAGAACCTGTGTGTGTCTCATGAAAGTAATGTTAAAAGTATGAAATTTCACTTGTATAGTTTCAGGGACTAATTATAACTAGATCTTGTAAAGAACCTTTTCACTGATTCCTTTTCTTGAGGGAAGTAAAGTGAAGTGCTAACTAAATTATTCTTCTATTATTTATACAAAATGGCTTGTTTCATATCCTTTATACAGTAGTACATTACATACTCTGACCAATCTCTATGCATAGTGTGGACATGGTACTCTGGATCATTATAAAAACATTGTCTTTTGTTTCAGAATTCACATGTTAGTAACACCCCCATGGAGTTGAATGTTAATATACTCACTATGGGCTACTGGCCTAACTACCCAATAATGGAAGTGAACATGCCTCCAGAAATGGTGAATTATCAGCAGATATTCACCAAGTTTTACCTTGCCAAACACTGCAATAGAAAACTGCAGGTAAGGCTGACAGGAGTGTTTTAGAAATGGGTTTTACAAGTTGTGTCAAGTGTAGAATTGGTAAGGAGGATTACATTGATTGGGAATTTTTTTGTAATTTTATTTATTTATCAACTATCATTAGTGATTGAGAACTTAATTTATAAGTTGACACTGTCCTTTTCTTGTTCTGAAATCTGCTCTTTGTCATTATGTGATATGGTATGTATTTTATATTACTCTTAGACAGTGTTGTATAAAATGTAATAATTTCAAGTGCCTATAATTACTTTTTCTCATTTTAGTTACTGTTCATGCTATTTTACCTACCATAGTGTTGAGTTTTTAAAGATTATTATCTTTTATGTAACACTACTGACATCCATCCACCTTACCTTCTCAATAATAATAATAATAATGTTTAATTTCCAGTGGCAACCAACACTTGGTCATTGTGTTCTGAAGGCAGCTTTTCCTAATGGACCCAAGGAGCTGCAGGTTTCCCTCTTCCAAGCTTTAGTGTTGTTGCTCTTCAATAAAGCTGATGTTCTATCATTAGCTGATATAGCATCTGGCACAAATATTGAGGTAAGGAGAAAGTTAATATTTTGTAATTTCTTCACCTTAGTATACATTATGCAAGGTAGATTCATTGTAGGTTCATTATATTGAATAAAGTATAGCAATTTTTTTTTTCTCCCACACATATTCTTTTGGAAAATTACATGCTAATCTAACGAGACGAAAAATATATCAATTGACTCATGAATGTCTGTATGTGATGAATCTTTAGATATCCAAAAGATCCATGTGGAAAATTCATTTAACAATCATTTTAGGAACTACCTTGTGTAGGTCAACTGGCCTTTTGCAGCCTCCTTATTTTCCTGTCAAGTAACCTTATTATTTGTTTCATCATTTGCCTCAGGATGGTGAGTTGCGACGCACCCTTCAGTCGTTAGCGTGTGGCAAGGCAAGGGTGCTGCAGAAAACACCAAGGAGTAAAGATGTTCATGATGACGACAAGTTCCACTACAACAAGGAATTCACTAACCAACTCTTCCGCATCAGAATTAACCAAATCCAAATGAAAGAAACGGTAAGTGTACAGCATAACACATATATAATCTGAAACTACAGAATTATTATAGAAATGGTTCAGATGGCAAGGCATGTTATTTAGTGATGAATGAAACTGGAAAGCTTTTTGAGTGTGTGGATGGATGGATGGATAGAGTGTAGGGCATATAGATCGTTAGATTGATAGTAACTCTGATATTAAAAATTGGAGTCTTTTTATATTCAGGATTTTATTTTCTTATTTTGTCACAACCAAAAAAGATTGAAGAGCAAACATAACAACATTTATCTGCTCTTCTCTCACTTTTGTATTTACATTCTTGCTTGTCCACTCCTGTAATGGGAGTGGAGTACAGAACAGTTGACTAGTGTACAACATTACAAGTACGGAGTAGAAAATAACTACCTGCAGAAATATCAGTATACTTAAGAAAAAAAATGTAGTGCAAAAAACAACAACACACGATCCTCTCTCCTAGTTGTGAAGACCATTTAATATTAACATTAAACATTACTATTCTATGAACAGAATTGTGTGGAGTCCTATAGTGTAATATATAAGGTAATGATACTATATATACATATCTTACTGATAATGTGGCTAGTGGTGTAACCTTACGTAGAATTTATAGTCATGAATTTCATAAATAGCGTCCACTGGTGTTGTATAGTATAGGTACACCACCAATTTGCTGACTCCCTTACTTCTAAAGCCTTGCTGGATGCATGACTAGCCAAGGTTATGGAATGATAATTAACAGAACCTTGACCCAATAATTATACACCTCCCATGTCTCTAAAGCACCAGGGACGGCTAGAAACTTAATTATACAATATTAGATATTCTATAATTTAAGTTTCTAACAATCCAAACTTAACTCAAAACTTTAAATAAGTCAAAGATCCGTGAATAATGTAAGAAATATAATATTACAGAGTGAAGAGCAACAACAGACAGAAGAAAGAGTATTCCAGGACCGGCAGTATCAAATTGATGCTGCAATTGTTAGAATCATGAAAATGAGGAAGGTCTTACCACACAATCTGTTGATCACTGAACTGTACAATCAGTTGAAGTTTCCAGTTAAGGTAAGTTAAGTTTATTCCTAGTTGTATATATTATCTGCACTCCTGGCTAGTACAGTGGTAGCGTGCTGGTCTTGCATTCGCTTGGTCGGCAGATCGAGTCCCCGCCCGGGCTTGTAATGCTTAAGCTGTTTACTGGGGAGGAACTGCTGTGGTCGGGCACCACAGTGGGGGGTTGGGCTTGCCTGGCTGACGTTCTGGAGAGCATCTTCATAGATGGATACCGGAACTGAAACCCATGCAACTTTAACTTTAACTTTAACTTATATTTCCTGCATGCTTTCTTTATAAATGAAAAAAAAAGGACAAATATGGAGGATTAGTAAAAGTTTTTCACAGAACTTTTACTTTTAATAGTGAAAAAAAATTAATTATGTAGGCCTCCTCTGCATGTACAGGAAAGAATATGGTGCAGTGTAAGGAGCCTATAGAGTAATGTATGCATTACAATGGGCCTTACTTGCATGGAAAAAAGTGCAATCATCCTTTTCTTTAACTTCCTATAAAAGAAATATTCACCTTTTGTGTGTTAAGGTCCTTCAAGCAGTTGTTGATAACCATTTCATATTTTTATTAAATATTTGGAGTATGTGTGGAGTAACGTGTATAGACCAAACGAGAAATGAGGTGTTAAGAACAGGTGTTACATGAGAGTTGGCTGGTCAAACAGGGCGTATTGAGCTGGTCTGGACAATAAAGAGAATGGAGGAGTACCAATTGGTGATGAGAATAGTAGGATCTGATGTGAGAGGTGTGATGTTGAGATACAGACCACAAATGGCATGGATGGTGTGAAAAGTGTTGCATGAAAGAGGAATGTCTGTGGAGCAAGGAAGGCTCATTGTGTATGATAATAGTGAATCAAGAGCAGTGGTAAATGCATGAGAAATTGCAGCTTTGACAAGCTGTGGAGGAGGTTCCCGCACATCTGGTGTGACTCTCAGATCAGATCAGGTGCAGGGAGGGAGACAGACATGAATTCAATATGAAGAGGCTCGGGTAAACCCAGAGACTCCGTTGACATCAGAATTAGATCCATCCCCTTCCCCACACCCAATCCAATCGGCTAATGAGACCACATGTGGTACAACCTCCAATCAAGGCTGCATCTCTATGCATGCATTCACTACTATAAAATAAATCAAATAAATAACAAAACTGCAGATATAACAAATGATTGATCTTTTTTTTCCAGCCTGCAGATCTGAAAAAGAGGATAGAGTCCCTTATTGACCGAGACTACATGGAGAGAGACAAGGACAACCCGAACACCTACAACTATGTGGCTTAATCCACATACTCTGCTGGTATCCATGTGATATTTCTGTATCAGTGTAAAAAGAGATGAACATTGTGACATTTGTCAATTATGACAATTAGAATATTATAAGTTAGTGTAATACTATTTACAGTGTAACACAGTTGGTTGAATAATTAGCTTCAGAGTGATCACTTACATCTCGGAAATAATGTGAGTGTGTGTGTCCTTTCCAAAATTATCAGAGAAATTAGTAGAAATTTTTTATATGAATCTGAAACAAGATCTATTCCCTTTTGCATACGTGACGTGAAGTGAGGAGGTCGGATTTCTTCAATTCATCACTACTAAAACATTGTCAACCTATTTTTCTCTATTTAAGTTTGTGCAATTCACTGTTTGTATCATATAATGTTGGTTTCCTCCCTGACTGTAAACGTGCTGTAAAATTTAAATACTTAACAAACATCCAAGATATTTTATGTGAAATACTGCAGCTTTGGGGCAAGTGTACTTTGTGATGACTACCAAAAAAACTCTGAAAGTGGCATAATGCAAGACTGCAACTATTTCCTGGGTACTAAAAGATTTGTCAGTTTTAAGCATAAGTACTATACATGTGTAAGAGTGGGAAAGTAAGGGAAGTAAATGCAAGAATGTCACGTAAAGCTGATGATAGAGAGTGGAAGATAAATCAGCTACTGTTAGCGGATTTAGAGGAGAAATTGTCAGTTGGTGGAAAAAAATTTTAAAGTATGTATGAGGAGGAATTTGAGTGAATGAGAATAAGAGTAATATAATAAAAAGCACAAGGGGGTTAGGTGGTAGAAGGATGAATGTTGTATTAAATGGTGAACTGCATGAGGAGGTGGAATGTTTTAAATATTTAGGGTCCAAGATTACTGTGGACGGAGCAATAGAGACAGGTGAAATCTAGGATCTATAATGTGGGAGGAATGAAAGTGTTAAGTTGGTTTGAACAAATGGAGAGGATGAAGGAGAACTGCCTGGTGAAGACAATTATAGGATATAATGTGAGAGGTGTGAATGGGATGGATGGATGGTGTTGAATGAGAGAGGAATGTCTGTGGAACAAGGAAGGATGATTGTGCGTGATAGATGTGAATGTATGAGAAATTACACAGCTTTGACGACCCTTGGAGGAGATTCCCGTACATGTAATGTGACCCTTGGATCAAATTGGGTTGAGGGAGGGAGAGGGTATGAGATGAATATGAAGTAGCATTGGTAAACCTTGGAACCCTGTTGTGGATACGATCACCTTCAGCCCCATTTGCACGACTAACCTGACGTGCTTGTTGGGCAGGGTGCACTTCTCTTCTCCTCCAGGGGCCGAAGGGCTAAGTGAGAGGAGTGTATGTTTATATATGGATGGGCGTGCCTTGTCTTGGCTACCCTCCTTTAGGGGGATAACAGCCTGGACTATACTTGTGTTTGTAATGGGCATTGGTATTGCAGTACTCGAGTACAAGTATTTTTACAGATTCAGATTTGTTCATGTTGGAGAGTTTAGTGAGCATAGGATTGAGGTTGAGCCATGGTGTGTCCCACTTGAGTGTGTTGAGGTGCAGGTGTGTGGTGATCTGAAGCTGAACCTCAACATGAACAGGTGATGGGCAGCAGCCACCTGATTGTTGTGACTCGGGTCATAACAACCTTCATCTCAAATAATGATTGAGGGACGACATGCTTTTTTTTCTCTTAACTTCTGGAATCCCTTCTTTAAAAGGTGTTATTGGTTTATATTTGGTAAATATTCATTGTTTTCCATGAGGTGCAAGCCAGAAGTAATTGAAAATGAATTGTAAATTTGACATGTCAGTGATGCATTCATTCTCACAAGTGCTGTTCAGTGAAAGAGTATAGTACTATTTATTTTCCAACAGAATTTTGAAGTTATTTGCTACATTCTGAATAGTCACAAGTACCAAGACAAAGTAATCCTGTTTTATGACTTGATTATCGTTTCAATTCATAGTAGTGGCAGTGAATAAAATGTGAGTAGTTAGAACAAGTTGTGAAAGAAAGGTGAAACAAATATGAAGTGATCATTGCATATACGTATATATATAAATATACATAGTTATTGTGACATATGCATGGTTTTTGTATAAAATTTGATTGTAAATTACAATTCAAAGTGGTTTGTAATTTGAGGAGCGAACACCTGTATTATAAATTACATCTATGGAAGAATTCAACCGCTGCATTTTGCTGCAGTAGTAATGTATAAACTTTTAAGCAAAATTATTATACAGTACGAGTGTGCTTGAAGTACTCTTTTCATTTTTAAAGTTATGGAACAAAAAGTTCTGGAATGAACTCAAACTATTGGACAAAAATAATGCAAAACTTTTTTTTTTTTTTAAATCAATCTAAAGTCACTGGAATGGTAACTGCTAATACATTTATACCACGAGACAAATTGTTGCTTATATATTAATATTCAGTGTAGACTCATTTGCAATTAGTGAATCATTAATTTCAATGGACTTGTATACTTGTTTTACTTTTTATTCATCTGACATTTTCAAGAGGCTTTAGAAAATTGAATGTTTATTTCTTAACAATCTTTACACTGCCCCATTCCAAGTCGAGGATAAAATATCTTGTTTTGTGAGACATAATATTTGTACTATTTACAGGGGGTTCCTTGGTTACTTTAAGACTAAATACTGCCTTTTTAAAGACAGTATTTACTATAAAAATCATATCTTATTACAGTTGAAAGGAAATCTGGTAACAACTGACACCTTGTCCAATTTTTTATATGGTTCAAAAGGAAAAACATGTATTTTAAAAAATAATTATCAGCCTCACTTTGTGGAAGTATAAATGCAAAAGTTGTGAATTTATTAATTTCAGATCAAAATCACATTAAAAGCCAGGTGCAGCTGTGGTGGGTTTTATGAGGTGACAAAAATGTGTTTGGCTTATATTTGTTTGTTTGAAGTTTATGGGCAGAAACAACCTCTTAAGACTATACCCAAATATATTGTGACGTAAACAAACAGTCGACATTGCTTTCAAAACGTCTGTTGATCATTGTACCCAATGAGGGAAGTCAAGGCAGTTGTATATATATGAAAATGTTTTGTGATCTGTAATCTTTTTCTTCTCAAGCCTTATATATAAGCATTAAATAGTTTATATTGTAAGATTTCTTCAATATGTTGAAAATATTTGCTTATTAACAAAGTCCCATGGAGGAAAGTTTGAAAATAATGCCGGTGTTGATAATGTAAACATTTCGAAAAGTTCAAACAGGCCATGTAAAATAAAAAGTCATATTCAAAAATATATGACAATTGTCTTTCCTCATAAAAAAACAATCTTACCCCATTTTTCATCCTCCACCACATCACATTCAACAGCCAATCATGCTTTACCATTAACATTCATGGCTGCCGCAAGTACCCAACAAATATTGAAAAAATTACTTTCAAAGTAAAAATCTTCCAGACATTGTATACATAGTCAGTGCCAAAACTGCTGGAGATTCTGACATCCCACAAAATACTGTAAATTCACTGCACATTGCCCTCTCTGTGCCTCATCTGGATGTGTAAAAGCTGCTCTCCAATCAAAGGCATCTGTGCAAACTTCACCCAATAACATAATGTCTTCTTCAGAGGCTGTCTCATCTACAAATTTGAATCAGAGGTTGTTGCCCTCCGCTTCCAACATGGCCTAACACTCAAAGAAGCTAGACAAGAAGTCCATCTCAGTGGTTTCCAACAGGCTCCTTTCTCTCAGCGCATCTCCATTAACACTACAAAGACCACGACTAGCACTGCCTTTCCCTCTACTACACCCCAGCCTTCTTCCACCATTCATACCTCTCCCACTCCTCTCGTTCCTTCTTGTTATTAATCATTTTACACAAACGTCTCCTATGTTTTTGATTAAATTACCCTTCCCTACCTCCTTGACTAGACAGGACCACCATTTGAGAGCTTACACCCACATATAACCAAACCAAACCAGGCATTTGAAGAGCCCCACCTTGCTTATTCCTTTTGTGTGTGTGTGTGTGTGTGGTAAGGGGGAGAGTGCTACTTTCAAATGAATGAGTGATACTGCAGAAGTCATGAAAATCAAAAGCACGTGTTGAGAATGCAGATATCTTTGCTTCAGTGTGGAATTACTATAGTGAATTGCGGGTCTTAAGGAGCACAGAACCCAGGGTACCCTACCATTGTATTGTTTATGTTTGCCAGTCCATGTATAGTTGTCAAGTTATCAGAACAGATTGTCTGGTTAGCGTTGGTTCAAGCACAGAACTGTACGTTGCTTGGCTTAATGAACTGATGATTCAGCTAAAACTAAAGTCTTTTTGAGATTCTAAAAGACCATGTAAGAGGTAAGATACATGTACAATACTCATCAAACACTTCTGGTTGGAAAGCAAATGAAAAGATACTTGTAATGCACTGAACTTTTCTCTTAATTCATATTTTGTTGGCATGCATTTATGGCTTCCTACTTCCCTCAAGGACACTGGTAAAGGTGCCGTCACACTAGCATTTTTTCCGGTAATTTTAACTTTCTGTATTTTTTTCCTGGTTCCGTCTTTATCAGTCAGACGAACATGATCGTCTTCACGGGGTAAGATTGTCGTCAACTTTTTTGTCAAATCAGAATGCATGGTGGATATGAAATTATTCGAAAGAAATGGCTTACTTGTATCTAAATATAAAAAAATTTTAATTTCTTAAATGATAACAAATAATAAATCATCGATTAAAATGATGACAAATAATAAATTGTCAATTTAACGGCTGCGTGTGTGTGACGGTGCGCTCCAGAAATTGTCAATTTTCAGAAAGTTAACAGAAAAAGTGCTAGTGTGATGCAGCCTTAAGAGAAAGTGAAGAATTATGGAAAATTTCAAGGGATAACACTGCAAATGACACCAACCTTGAGATTAGAGAAGAATCTAGTGTGTTGCCTTTGTAAATTCTTCTTAATCACGTGCCTCAAGTTTTTAATAGGATTGACGTCACGATTCTTAATTAGCCAATCCTTGATAAAAGCCACTTTACAGTCAGGCAATCATTTGACCAATAATTTAGTTGTGTGATCTTGCTGAAAAAACATTTGCACCTGTAATAATCTCAAATGATTTGGAGATGATTACGAAGCTCAAAATACACCATTTGGTTCACTTTCATATTAGGTGATAACACTTTTAGACATTCCCAAGTCTTTGCCATAATCACCTTCAATGAATCCAGGTATTGTACAGGTCAAATGGGTTTGTAAAGATTGCTGTTTCATGCTTTACATCCAACTACTTTTCCTCTGGTTTAGTGAAATATTTAACAGCAGAGCTCGTTATCAATTTCTCAACAAGGTACTGTATCAAAATTTCTGAACACACCTGTTTACTGTTCTCACTGGCATGATATTTCTCCTACATTCTTTCTCTCCAAGATACACATCTACTCCAAGTCAACATGTAATATGCCAACTCAGTCCAATCCCAGTTGCAACACACTTGTTTGTAAATCAATTATAGGCAGCTATACAATATTTTCTTTGTGACGACATTGCAATCTACTCTTTAAAAGTTCACTGAAATTCTATGTCTCAACTTCACTGCAGGAATTGGATGTGCTAAACTTATAACATTATAACAAGCCAATCACTTTTAAATTTACCAATCAAATTTATATTTTTGTAGTAGTATTTTATGTTTGTATCTCTTATAGGAAACAAAACCAGCTTATTTTTTTTTTAGTAAAATCAATTTATAGTAAAGTAAAGTGAATTTTCTTGATGAAGTTTCTTGTGTGACATTCTACTGTATCTAAAAACCCATAAAATTAAAAACATGAAATTAAAAGTATAAACAAACCATGTTAAATCATTATGAAGGATCCAAATGAGAGAGAGAGAGAGAGAGAGAGAGAGAGAGAGAGAGAGAGAGAGAGAGAGAGAGAGAGAGAGAGAGAATAGTTACTAATGTCAAAAGTAACTTTGGCATAGGTCCACGTACTGTCCCAACACTCAATACAGCATATAACTAAAGTTTAAATAAATAAAAAATAAAAAAAAGAGAGCGAGAGAGAGAGAGAGATAATGGGCGAGAGAAAAAAAAAGACTACTCAAACCTGTATGTGACTTCAAGCAATGTGCACACTTTCTCCACCCCCCACATATAGAGGGTGAGGGCACACAGTACTAACACGTGTGCTCCTTCATACAGCAGCTTAGGGGTGAACACAGACCAGATGAAGAGGTGGTAACGCTGGCAGGTCACATTCAACAAGTAGAGAGTCACTGTGGCTAGACGAACACACCACCACATGTACAACTGCCTTTGCCACCTGTTGGATGACAAAGAGTTAATAGTTTGCTCATTAACTCATAAGCAATCATCATCAGTTATCATCACCACCAATACAAAGGATGATAGAGGTGATATAACCAAACTAATTAACTACATTATCAACTAGAGCAGCTCCTTGAATGGCATTATTTCACTAGCTTCATTTAAGAGCTAAACATTAACTGGTCACCTTGATGTATATGGTAAATAAAATGTCACATTAGAAACTATAACAACATCCCAGAAGTATGAACAATCCTAATGTATAAACAGTAATGACATTTATTTCACACCAAGCATAATGATAATGGTTACAAAATGACACGTTCATATTTCATTGCAACTTTCAAGACGGCAAAATCTTTCTCACCTTTCCTTTGATCCGTCCTTGGAAGCCAGGTGGACTAAGAAGGCCAGGTAGGTCAGGAAGGTGCCGCTAAAGGTCTGAGTGGCTATCAGGACACCATGTATTAGAGGATGGAAGGAATTCACACCCACAAATCCAGCATTCATGTCAATTGTGGTTAAGCTGTTGCTGTTACCCTGGAAGAACATCAACAGAAAGATATAATAAATTTGAATTTTGATCAATATACAGTTTGTAGATCACATTGTAATACAAGAATGGAAACACATGATCTTAGTTCTACATAAAATACATGCCAAAGCATAAAATACCACATCAACAAAAATTACAAGACAGGCGATGTAATTATGTCAATCTGCCATTAAAAAGAATAATCAAGCCATCCTAATACACTGTTCACCTGAGGAATGCCACGTACAGTTCAACATTATCACTACAATCTACACTCACCTGATTGAAGAAGTGACTGAAGGCTAACCAATTGACAGCCATAGCCGCTCCCTCCCAGGACAAGTAGCGAGCCAAAACCAGCCTGTACAGCACACGACTCAGGATCCAGTTTTGCAGCAGCGTTAGAGACAGCATCCCTACATTGTCCACACGCTGAAGCAGCAGACACAGCAGAGCCAGTGCTGTGTAGCTGTACTGAAGCAGTGTACTCATCTTATCATCTTCTAGATCGTATGCATCGGTCATTTTGGAAAGCTTATTCTGTGCTTTGAAGTGAATCAGTTTGGCTTTAAAAAGACCATATACATAAAGACAGAATATGGCAAAGTATGCAATCTGGGCCTCAAAAGTTCCACCAGCAAAGTAAGGATAATGCCGTCCAAACACAGCCACACATGTAATCAAGACAAGGGGCCATGAGGTATGCAGGAATAACAGGAGACAAAGCACCAGTCCACCCACCACTACTAGGACCAGCGCTCGCCCTCCTACAATACGGAACAGATCACCTAAATCTAACAAGTGCCGCCATTTATCCCCGGTAGCATTCCAGGACCTAAGAACTCGGCTTAGAACCAAACTGAAGGCCAGTAGCAAAAGTATCTTGTTTTGAGGTAGGTAAGCCTTTTCCAGTAGACTTAGTTCACTTTTCTCTTCTTTCACTTGAAAAGGCAGATGCATATAACTGGTGTCATCCTCTTCTTTTTTGCTAGTGCTGTAGGCTGAAGACTTGTGGCCTTGGCATGTCCTTGAAGTTTGAAAGTTATAAATAACTATCTTGAAAATGAGGCACAGATGAAGAGTGGCGGTGAGGAAGTACAAAGTTTGGTGTTCCTCTTCCACCAAACTTGTCCCTAACAGACTAAGGGAGTGTAAGCAAGTCCCAAAAACCAGAAAGTAATGGACCCCATCCTTGGCACCAGTGTTCTGCAAGGAAAGGTAAGATACCATCACAATTTACACGCTTAATGAAATAGATAGTAATTTCTTTACATGTGAGGTGGAATAGAGAGAAATCAGGAATACATACTATACAACCTTGCCTCTTTGCACAACTGAGATTTAAGTTTTGAAAAGAAACAAAATACAAAAAGGACCCTTGTACATTTGTTCTTGTTTAGTGCAATTAACAGTTTGTGAGGGAGGTGCTCCTAGCCATCCAACATAAACAAATCAATAACAGAACAATATGTCACACACAACATGGCTTGCAAATACAAAACATAAATACAATAACCAATCCCATTGCATAGAAACTTGCCTTGCACTACATTCATGCATCTCATTACTATTCCTGACATTCATCTCAAACCTACTTACACACCCAAATGAAGATTACACATGCCACACACAGATATAAACTCACATCGAAGGGCTTCTGTAAGTTCCTGGTGATGGTGGAAGATGAAGCCAGTGTCACTATAATATAGACGAATGCCACAGATAGAAGCCAAGCACTGGGCTGCAGCAGGTGGCATATCTTTGAGCCTGAAGCAGCAGCACATGTCAGAAGCCAGCCCAGGAAAGTACAACCGGCACACCAGGCCACTGTAGTACCCACCACCTGCCTCCTGGGGGCCAGTGAGCCTCCCTTGATCTGTCGCCACATACACACTGCAAATATCTGTACAAAGGGACAAGAGATATATGAATTAAATCTTGTCCTTCATTAAAACATTGAAAAGTTAAGCATAAATGTAAGACACTGCACCAGTATCAATATATTGCTTCTCATATTTGTTATATAACTCTCCTTCCACCCACACATGCAAGGTGTCAAACAAGAAAAAAACAGGATATAATGAAAGTGACCCAATATTTTCTTTCTACTTAATGAGAATACAAATGGTCCCAAGGGAGAGGTTCCAGTCTCCACTTTTCTTTCTATTCCCTTTAATTCTTATGGAGTATGGAGAATATAGACCCATTGAATGAGTGTGTGGTAATAGACTTGGCTAGTGAAGAATCTGGGAAGTGTGTTAGAAAGTAAATTTGGTGGTACAACTGAAGTATAACAAATATAAATACCACACAAAAAATTACCATGAGCAGGGCAGTAGTGGCGAGGTAGATGGTGGGCAGGTCATAACTCTGGTGGCGGGCAGCAAGGGCATCAGATACTAGGTGTTGGCAGTGCCGGTAGAACTTGCACACACGCTCAACTTCTTCCTTGCTGCTTAAAGGATTCTGGTGAAGGTCTTGCAGAATTCTTTCATGAAGTTGTGTTGTTTGTTCAAAGATGAGTTCTGCGCTGCCTATCAAAGTACAATAGATGAGCATGGGGATATAAGTACATGTGATGCAAAAGGAAAGTTAGGTTGACACACTGCATTACCTTTCCTCAAAACCTGTGTAGTATTATGAGTCAGTCAAAACACACATTGTATAATAAAGATACTCACCATGACTGAGATGGAGACCAGAACCTTTAGCAATAGCCAGGAGTTGTCTAGCTGCTTGGCGTTGTAAGATCATCCTCCTCTCAGGTGGAATGTACTGCAGCAACTCAGCAATTGGTTCTCCCACATTACCTTCAGGCACTCCAATCCCTGTTAAGAGGCCAAGGGTGGGTGCCAAGTCCACTTGTCGGACTTCCTGCACCTTTCCTGGCCTGGGTTCAAGTGAGTTTAAGTGTCATAAAGGATATAATATAATACTAGTTACTCTGCTCCTCTTTTATCTCATATATTACTCCTCTATCCCTGTTTTTTTTTTAGGTTAAGTTAGGTTAGGTTTGAAACTCCCTGATGTTCCTTACTTCCTTGTGTCACTTTCATCTTTATACCATTTCCAAAAATTAGGGAACATATTTTCTTTCTCTATTCAGCTAAATTAGTTCACATTCTTTTATACGTACATTCAACTATTACATTATATATAAACATACTCATCCAACTCTTCAAACAACCTTCTCTCTCAACCTCACATCCTTTCTCAGTTTCTCAGATAAAATTAGACATATCAATTAACAAGTCAAAGTAATAATAAAGAGTCTGATTCAAGTACTGTGACCTAACCTTACCTCTTATTGTTAAAGGTATTAGAGAGAAACATTGCTGAGGTGGTCACTTCTGAGTGGGAGGAACCACCATGACCTCCAGCATCGCTCATCCCATGGTCACCACACACCAACACCATGTACTTCAAACCCTGTAAGTAGTAGTAGTAGTAGTAGTAGTAGTAGTAGTAGTAGTAGTAGTAGTAGTAGTAGTAGTAGTAGTAGTAGTAGTTGTAGTTGTAGTTGTAGAAGTAGTTGTAGTAGTAGTAGTAATAGTAATAATAGTAGTAGTAGTAGTAGTAGTCAGATAAGTTGAACAGAAGGCAGAATGTTACAAACGTAAGTAAGGGAAAAAACAATGTTCCTAATAATACAACACAATACAACATAAAAGTTAAAAAAAGAAGTAAGGGAAGAAAATAATGCAGCTTAACCCACCTTGGCTTCCAGAGTGGTGTGGATATTCTTAACAAGGGTATCCATCTCTAACAACTTAGGGCCGATTAAGGGGCTCATGGGCCCCTCTAAGTGGCCTATGTGGTCCAAGCCGAGATAATGAAGAATCAACACATCCCACTCATCAGATGGCAGAACATTTTTAACGTGTTGTGTTACATTGTAGTCCACCTGTGTGAAAAGATTGGTAATGTTACACTTTTATTTTATTTTTTTTGTTGTATTTTTTACATTGAAAGGGTACTGGCCGGAGGGAAAAAAATATATATGTTAGAAAAAATATCCAGCTTGTCGCATGATGATGAATGACATGACCCACCATTAGCTTCTTCACTTCTTTTCACATGGCAATAGGTTGATGTAGATTGTAGAATGAATGCTAATGAAATAGATCAAAATAATGTTTAGGTTATAAAAAACAGCTTCACTAATGCCTCTCTTTCCTAATGTGTGTATGTGTGTGTGTGTGTGTGTGTGTGTGTGTGTGTGTGTGTGTGTGTGTGTGTGTGTGTGTGTGTGTGTCTACAAAACTTCCATTTTCATTATTGTAGATTCTAGCAAATTGTTGATAATAATTACATTGAGGGAAGCTTTGGTTACAGTCCATAGTATAATATAATATTAATGTTAATTCTATCTTCAACCAAACTTTCACTTCATACACTTCAAGGGAAATCAATCAATAAATAAATAAATAAATAACAAAAGAGAATGGAAAGTAACTCTTAACTCTTTGAGGGAGAAAAAAATCATGTGTGAAGCAAACCAGCAAAATTAACAGCATGTGATTATATACAAATACCAAAAACAACTTCAAAAAACAGAATCCCACTACAATTACCTCTGTATAATCCGTGACAAAGAAGGAGGTGACACCTTGATGCCTCCAAAACTGTAAGGGGAATAGCTTGAGCCACGTGTCATCCCCATAGAAGTGGATCCGCCGCCCCTGAGCTGCCCATCTCCTGATAATGTTGTCATCTACAAGCTCTCCAGCTCCAAAGTTTTCAATGACATCCATGAAGCCAGGGACACTACCCGTTACCAGCGACTGTTGGCAAAGTATGATATGTGAAGAATTGTATCCAATCTTTTATATTTACTACATGACATTTTAATTTGATCTGGGAATCCATCCTATGTATCGTCTCCTACTTCAAGAAAAGGTGTCAAGTGGGCACCCACCTTGATCCTTGGTAACGTGACAGTTGGGGCAGCTGTGTGTAGGATGTAGCCATGTGCACCACCACCAGCCAATTGTGTTTGCAGGTAGGGCATGAGAGGAACAGTAGCAGTCACTAGATGGTCTGTACGCAGGGCATCAATCACCACCACCACTGTCTTGTCCACACTCACAAGGGAATCATTGGGATGTCTGAACACAACACAGATTAAACATTAAAACATGTTCACAGTTACTTCACACTGGTCAATTCTGAGACTGTAATTCACTATATAAATCTCTGCTAGGGACTAGGTAAGCAGGGTTAACAAGGGAGCGCTGCCCCTCTCACTAAGGGGCTGCCGTGACCTAGCATGGAACTCCCACCCTATAGGTCATAAGCCAAGGACTGGAATGAAGGAACTATATCACATCGCCAACCTGTGATGAAATATGACATGACATGAGGCATAATAACATGAGTCCACCCACCTGACCAGAGTGTCTTGAGATTGTGGTGCAGGGCGGGGGCGTACAGTCACCAAACCTGTAAGGTAGGCCAGCAGACCCGCCGCCACGGCAGTCTGCTCCAACACCAACGGCGATAATCCCCTCATTGTGGACTTCAACTACATCAGCCACATTTCAATTCCATGACCTCACTCAGAAAGAATAGAGAGTGAACATTCTTCTTCTTGGAGTGCAATCAGGTTGCAGATGAGTAAATGGATCAGATCGTGTTGAGTTGAGCTGTCCTCTATATGAAGGTCCTGGTGTGCCTAAGTACTTTGAAGGCCAGGCCAGGGTACTGAGAGCCACCTAACAGATCAGTTATTGTTGGTCTGCGGAGGTGGAGAGATGACAGTGAGTGGAGGAGTGCCATGCGATGGGAGTGGTGACAAGGACAGTGTAGTAGGAGGTGTTCTGGGGTGTGTGGTTGTGTGGGGTGGCAAGGGCAGTGAGAGTCATCTGTCATCTGTCAAGGTTAGATAGGTACCTGCAGGGCATCCCGGATGAACTTCCCATCCTGCACACAGCCACTCCCAGGGGGGCAACCAGCAACTCCCTGCCTGACCAGATAAAATATCTAAGGAGTGAAGGACAGTGCAGAGGCGGCGGACTCTCAAGTTGGCCGTGGTGATCTTCACCTCAACAAGAAGAAGAAGAAGAAGAAGAAGAAGAAGAAGAAGAATGACCAGCTTGTGAAGGTGTGAATTTAGGCGGCTGTGACCAATTGTGAGTGTGGTGACGGTAGTGTTAAGGGCATGGCTGGGGGAGTAGGTCCACCCGTGTGTGTTGTCTGATGAGTCCAAGTGAGGTGTACTGTAGGGCGTAAGTTAGGTATGTGTCCCAGTGTAGTTTGCAGGCTGTGTGGAGGTTGGTGAGAAAGTGAGTGTGGTCAGTAGGGAGGTGTGTGGGGATGGGGTGGGTGGGTGGGTGTGTGTGTGTGTGTGTGTGTGTGTGTGTGTGTGTGTGTGTGTGTGTATGTGTGTGTGTGTGACAAGGAAATTAAGGAAGAGAGAGGAAACAAAGGGCATAAAAGATAAGCATCCCGAGTGAGAAAAGAAGGGAGGGGTGTCACCAGGGAGGCAAAGAAGGAGAGAGGGAGAGGACTAAAGTCAAACATGTTAGAGTGAAGAAGGTGTTTGTGTTCCAAGCACCATGTTAGTGTGTGATGCAGTATGTGTTCTAATACCTTACTTCACATTGACCATTGATTTCCTCTCGCCGGCCCCTCACAGCCTCCCGCTCGTAGGTTTGGGAACAGACAGACAACATTGACTGTCAACATTTTCATCTTTACAACGGCTACCTTTATATATTTGTTTTCAATTTAATATTAAGCTTGTACCCATTTTCACGTGTCCTATCCTGACTACTAATTTCTAAAACCTGATCAATGTTTCCTTTATTAATTCCTTTTACCCATTTGAAAACCTCAATCATATCCCCCTCTTGCCCTCCTTCTCTCTAGGGAGTGGAGATTAAGACGTTTTAATCTATCTTTGAAGGGTAAATTTCTCAGCCCCTAAATCATCTTATTGGTCATTCTTCTCTGAACTGCCTCCAAAGAGCCTATATCCTTCCTATAATAAGGGAACTAAAATTGAGCTGCATAATCTAGGTGGGGTTTAACTAGCGCTAAATACAACTTCAGAATGACCTCAGAACTCCTATTTGTCACACACCTACCAATAAATCCTTTATTTCTAGCTAGAGATGTGCACCTATCCGGTATACCGATATACCGGTATTTTTGGGCCAGTATTACCGGTATTACAGGCATTAGAAACCCTTCGGTATACCGGTATTTTTGTCGATTCGTCAGACTGTCAGCCCACCAAAACATACTCACAACACAATACACTCATCTTCATCTCTATCCTTGTAGATTATCATGTCCTAACACTTTTTTTACTGTACCAAACACGCTATAATTAACACTCTTAGATGTAAAAAAAAAGCAATTACGGTGTTTTTTTCTGATTTTTTCATTGTATTTTCCGTTTTTCTTTGTGTTATGGTTTATTTAGGCTTTACTTTCTGTTTGAATATTTTTTATATACTCTATTATATGGTTGATATTGGTTTAATTTCATTATTATTGCTTTAATCTATTTTTTTATTTTATGATTGACCTTAGAAATATACATTTTTCATTAAATAAACATGAATCAAATATAACAAATGTTATGTAGAAAACGGTTAGGGATTTCAGACGATTTTTTCAAGTATATATAATTGCTTTCCTGTGTATAATAAAAATCTCAATTTTGGTTTTATATATACGTGATCCAGCAGTCAACACACGACCGCCATTTTACCGTACCTGTTGAAACCTGTTCATGTTATTTATTAAGGTTATTTACGCTTTGTAGGTAATGTTTTCTTTATATCCCTCCACTATTAATGGTGAAGAACAATGTGTTACTGTCCCTCCATCTCTCAAAATGACATGTAGAGCAACAAGGAAGGTTTAAAACGAAGAAATATTATCATCAGGTTAGAGATCCTGCTTGGCTGCTAGCAGTCACAAGAAGTTAGTTACTGCCTTATTACATCTTCCCTGGATCCTGCCAACTCCTGCCGCCCTTCCCTACAGGTACTATAGGGTCACACTCACCTATCCTGCCACACCCCTGCCACGTAAAGCTGAACATAACACTTTAAACACCATTATTATTACGGTGTTAAATAAGGGTGACTGTCACGGCGGTAGGATGTCTCTTATACGAGCTAAGTTTATTATTATTATTGTTATTATTATTATATTAAAACACAAGATTAACTATAACTATTAGTATATTCAAACGTTTTAAATATTTATTATAATCATAAGAATATAATACTTGGCTGTGATATATTAGTGTGTTAGTGAACTTTCACACTGTAGCGCGTGTTGGCACTTGGCATGTTTGGAGCTCTCGTCTAGACTCTAGAGGAGCTCATCCTGGTAAGAAATCCTGGTAAGTGAGTTTTTGTTAAGATCATGCTTTCAAAACTCATTATTACGCTCATAAATACAATGCAGAAACATAAATAATGACATTCTTATATAAATAATACACTAAGTAATGCCAATAGCATGTTATAATGTTCCCAAAATGTTATATTGACTAAAAACTCGTAATGTTTTGTTATCTCCTTTTGCTTTTGTTTTTAATATCATGTATTCATTTTATTCAACAGTGGTATGAAATTTTCTTCCTTCTAGCACTGTCTCGATTCTCTGTTTCTAAGGTACTAGTTAATTTATTAGTTTGTATAGGTTTCTAGTTTGTATAGGTGAGGTATTTGAAATGAGAGAAAATTGCCTGACACTGGAAATAAAGGATGTGTGTGAGTTAAATGAATGGAGGTTAAAAAATGTGTGCAAAGGCAGAAGAAAGATAAGGCAGAACCAGATAATATGATAGAGTTTGATAAGAATGGATGTGATTGATAGGATGACTTAATTATTTAACCGAGTTCATACAGGAAGAGATGTGGGGGGTATCGAGTAAATGGAAGTAATTAATGGAAAATGACGAGTAAGAATGACATGAAGAACTATATGTTAATTGCTCTTAAGGACTTAATAGAACTTCTGATATCGGGCATTGCCTTAGGAACACATTAGGCAAAGTGTTATATACTGAATAAGAGATTGCATTATCCATATATCAATCACAATCGACTGAAAATATCACGATTTCACCCCTCAAAAAAAATATTGGAAAACGGTTTTAACAAACTAATACGAATGAACATGTACGAATGAATAAAAAAACGTTGGATGTATTTTAGTGAAAGGTATCGTTCATAGAAGTTAGTAATGAAATGTTGTAAAACCAGTTATCAGTCAGTAACAGTGTGCGTGTCTGCAGTGTGTGTGCAGTTGCCAGTCCCGTGTAACCTTATATTACTTTCTTATACTGTATTCCAAGAGTATCAAAGAGTGGTAAGCTCAAGTGTAATGTTGAATAGACTATATATAGTTTCATGTCTTTATATGTATATGTGTGTGAGGTTTGATATATACTTCATTGCATTGGTTGACTCGAGGGGTGAGTGACCCACCCTGGCGACAGGCTGGCGGCACACACCTTGACCTTGGAAACTTATTACACATTAACCTGAATGCTCTAGAGAATTAAGGATTATATTCTTGCAATACCTGATGCATTCTGATAAAGTTATTTTAATTACATTTCTGTCGCAAATTCTTAGTTTGTGAGATATTCATTATTTTCTGTGAGACCTTTTCGAGGATAAGGTCAAGTTTTGTTTGGTTATATGAAATCACCAATGCATTTAGTGACATAGACAACATATTTTTTTTATCTGTACATATTTGTTTCGAGGGGTTGACATGACATTCATATCAGTTAATCCTTATTTTGTTTAAGTCTCCCCCTTGACCTTGGAGATTTGTTAGGCTTATTTTTAGATCTTTTGGGAGGCAACTCAGACATCCTGTGACATCAAGATCATGGGAATTAAAATCAAAATCTTAATTTTATTCACGTAACTTCATAAAATCACCTTATTTTGTTAGGTTAGGTTAGGGCTCCCCCTCTCTCACAGTCTGTTACTCATACATTATTTTAATTCTAACTAGCTTACCAGCCCGATAAACCTTTAATTAGAACACCTTTTCAGCAAGCAAGGAGGCTGAAAAATGTGTTATTACAAGCCCAAAATAAAGACATGCTTTTTCTTATGTGTTTCTAATGTGGGAGAAGGCTAGATAGAAAATATTTAATAGAAAGAAAGTTCCTTCTAGTAGTGTATGGCTGATTACGAGTAACTTTTGCAGATGCGGCTGGTTATCTTAGAGGACAGTGAGAGGGTGGCTGAGTGGGCTGCTCGCTACATTATAAAAAGAATTAATGACTTCAAGGCGGGACCCAATAAATTCTTTGTTCTTGGTTTGCCTACAGGTGAGGTTGTTTGTTTATTTGTTTGTTTGTTTGTTTGTTTGGTGTTTATGCCAAAGGAAGGAATCATATGTCAGAAATATAGATTAGTTTATTAAAGAAAAAAATATTGATGCTGATTCTTGTCAAGGTTTGATCAAAATACATACATCAACCAGTTTCCACAATAACAAATGATGTATATTTATAGTACTGTACTGTTAATACATACATTTATACAACATTAAGGTTTAAACTGAGTTAGCTACACTTGGTAGTACATAATCATGAAATTCCAAACAGCTAAATAGAAACTTATATATACATAACTTTTGTATAGATTATTGTAATTTTGATTATTATTGATCAACACATAAAGAATAGCCATTTTTTCAAAATTTTTTTTTTTTAAGTGAAAGATAAAAAAGTTGTTGAAGAAAGGCAGACATAACTTACCTTACCTTTTTACAGGCGGCACACCTCTTGGCACTTACAAGAAGCTAGTGCAGTACCATAAGGGTGGAAAAATTTCATTCAAGTATGTCAAGACGTTCAATATGGATGAGTATGTTGGTGAGTATCAATGTGTATGTTATGAGTCCACTGTGTTTGTGGTATACATGTGTCTAATTAAAACTATTTATTTAATCATCATCATTATCATTATCATCAGCCTCTATGAGTTAGCTACAGAACAAAGACCTCCTGTATTTGTATTGTTGTATTTACCTAGTTATAGTATACAGTTACACTCGTGTGGTCCTGTCACCATATTTATATTTGTCCATTTTTTCCTTCAGTTGTTGCACACTCCTTGCCATTACCACATCTTCTGTCAGTCCATTCCAAGTGTGTATATTTATATGGGGGAAACTGTATTCTTTAGGTTTACTGCATGGTTGTTTAAGGTCAGAGTCAAAATAACTAGAGAGGTGAAGATGTTGAAATAATGTATAGAATCATCACACAATATCTCAATTATGACTGATATGTTTTCTCAGGTATTCCTCGGGACCACAGCCAGAGTTACCATAGTTTCATGTGGCAGAACTTCTTTAAACACATTGACATTGACCCAGCCAATGCACACATCCTGAATGGCAATGCAACCAACCTAGAGGAAGAGTGTCAGAGATATGAAGATAAGATCAAACAAGCTGGTGGCATTGAACTGTTCATGGGAGGTAAGTAAGGAGTGTATGTATTGGGAATCATTTAATTATTGATGAGCCAGTGTATTTTTCTTTAAATAGGGGGTGGGAGCTCAATCCAAAGCTAGTTTTTTTTTTCTGTACTATACATGAAAGATTAGATAAAGTATATATTATGTCATGATATTCCTATGTGTATTATCACCTATTTCTGCTGCATTTATATCCTCCCTTTCTTCCTCCTCAAACTGGTAAAGAAAGATTAATTCAGTTCCTTCTTAACCTTTTCTCTTTCATCTTTCCATTCATCTGTTGTCGTCACTCACTTTTTTGTATCCTTCTATCGATTCTATCCTTTGCATTCTATTCTATCCTTCTGTTCCCTGTCATTAGGATTTGTACACATCCTACCTTGCTGTTTCCAGTAAAACCTTATCTAAACATGCCCATACTGCCTCAATTATTTTTATAACCTTATATATTATTCTTTATATTATATTATATTAAAAATTATATAACACCTTTCTTTCTGTAGGGAATAAGGCATCATAAACTATAGATGAATAAATAGATAGAACACCTTCTTGAGCTACTCTTTTCAGTGTTCTTATTTTTTATGATAGTAAGTATATATTGGAATCTAATCCTGCTCATTCCTGTACACTTTCTTCACTCAGGAATCGGACCTGATGGACACATAGCCTTCAATGAACCTGGCTCCAGTTTGGTTTCCCGCACCCGTGTTAAAACCTTGAACCAGGAGACCATCACAGCCAATGCTCGCTTCTTTGATAATGATATGTCGAAAGTACCCAAGCAATCCCTCACGGTTGGAGTGGGCACAGTTATGGATGCTAGGGAGGTAAGGGTTTTATGCATTTATTTATTATTATTTATTTTTCCCTCTCTAATGAGTTTGCTCGGTTGTTTTCTAATGACTATTGTGTTATTCTGTATTGTGGTGTAAGTATTTTGTGGTTGTTCGAGTGGTTAATCTTCATTTTTGTTTTTAAGCTTTTGTGTCCATTAATTAATTCAGAAGAAGATAAAGTAGGCAGAGGTAGAGACACATAATTAAAAATTGATGGAGATTTACTTAGAATTAACTTAACTTGTTCCATGATCTTGTGTGAAGCATGTATTTACCTAGTTGTAATATACTCTTGTCCTCTCGTTGTTCTGTCATCCCACACAAACAGATCATCACTATCCATTCTTTCCAGATCTTTTGATGCTCTATACACTGTTCTGCTCCAGACCTTTTGAGACTGTATACACTGTTCCGCAGGTGATGGTACTGATCACAGGCTCCCACAAGGCGTATGCACTCCACATGGCTATTGAGGAGGGAGTGAATCACATGTGGACAGTGTCGGCCTTCCAGCAGCATCCACGAACCATCATGCTGTGTGATGAGGATGCAACACTCGAGCTCAAAGTCAAGACTGTTAAGTACTTCAAGGTAAGGAAAGAAGGATGTTGTTGCTACTGATTTACTCTTTAAGATGATTCAAGCTTTTGATTGGAGAGATGTTGATGAATGATTCTTATGATATAATATTGCAGTTCACTTCCTTATTTCTCTTTAAAACAAGGAATGGTCTAAATTATAGACTGTCAGTGTGGATTTACTTGAAGTGTTGGTGAATGTTAGTCTGGATGAAATGGTTTTGCAATGTATAATGTTTAATTGATTTTTATTTCAGACAAATATAGATAGTTTTTGTAAAATGTAATGTGTGCATGTAAGCATGTGCTTGATTTTTACTTCATAAGTTTTTTTTCAAAACTTATAAATACTTGTAGATATTATATTTTGTATATAATGCATATAATACATATTTCCTTGAATATTGCAAACAAAAATTGCTATTGCATCTGAATATTGATTATCTTCATGGTGATTTTTTGTCTCCTTGTAAATGATTGCATGCCATTTGACAGTATTTTTGTGATTGTGATTCCATTATATTGTGACTTCAATGCCTTCATGCTAGTGTGATTAACACTTTGTAGGGAAACTCAATTATGTCAAGTAACCACAACTTCCAGCTTGAAAATGACAATGCTTTACACTTTACATACAAACTCCATGGTTAAAGCTGACAACCAATTCAATCTCATATCTTGAAGAGGCTCCTTGACCAGTATAAAGTGAATCAGCAACTCTCGTGTTCAAATCTGTTATGTTATCCTTAGGTGTATAATCGTTAATAATATTTACAGGCACTCCATGATATCCATTCATGCTTGATGGATCAGGAGCCACAGTAAGGTGATGGTTGCATGTATGCTTTCATTGCTTGCTTCGTTATGATGTTTTATTTACATGTGGAGTTTGAGTATTATTATTAGAGTTAATTAATAACAAGTTTCACAGTTTTTTAATGCAAAACTACAAATAATGCCTCCTGCTAAGTTATAATTGCACAGTTGCGTTGCTTTATGTGCTTGTTTATAAACAAGGCAATACTAAAACAATGAACTTTATAAGAACAAAGATTGGGAAGTTTCGTTTGAACTTAGGTACAAAATTGCTGGGAACAGGCATTTAAGATTTATTTATTAACTATTTCATTTTATTTATTTATTTACTATTTTAATGATTTTTTTTTCAAGCCTGACAGCAATGTTCACTGTAGTGCTTCTTATCTTCTTATTGCTTTATTCATATTTATAACTTTTATCGCCTCCAGCCTCAGTTATTCAATACAGCAGGTTGTTAAGATTATTTAATTGGTGGCAGTAAGTAAGTAAGTAACAGTTGCTTGCTATGATATCTATCTGTTTGCAGTCTATATTATGATAGAATGTGTGAAATAATTATTTTTAATACTTCAATGGGAAAATACACTGCTATAGTGCCACCAAGGAGCCTTATCAGTATTTTTTTTTCCATATTTCAACCAATGAAACATAACTAATCAATCCAATGTGCCTGCAAAAATTAATTGCTTATAACAAAATTTCTCGAATACAAAATCCAACCCAAGACTTACTATATATAGACCTTATTGGACTCATTCTTACATTGACCTTTTATACAACAAATTTCTGTTAAGTAATGTATCATACAATGTAACATTAATACTCTACTCACACATTAGAAGTAATGATGATGATGACTTGAACACTAACAATTATTTCTGAATCTTTAACAATTAATAATGTTACTCAGAAATAGTACATAGGACTTGACGTGCTGTGTTGGGTGGGCGGGATGCATTTTTCTTCTCCTCTACAGCCTGATATATAGATAGATAGACGTACAGTATAAACTTGACAACATCATATTTTCTAGACGCAGTACAATATTTTGGGAGGATAGATGGTGTGAAAAGAGTGTTGAATGAAAGAGAAAAGTCTGTGGAGTAAGGAAGAAAGAATGATTGTGCGTGATAACAGCCAGAGGTGAATAAGAAATGAAGCGATCTTGACAACCTGTGAAGGATGTTCCCGTGCATCTAGTGTGCCCCGTGGATCAGGTCAGGTGCAGGAAAGGAGAGGGGTAGGAGTTACTTATGCAAGAGCCGGCTAAACCTTAGGACCCAAACCCTCGTCCCAATTTTCCTGGCTAATTTACCTGATGCACTGGGGGCTTATTGAGAGGACTGTATGTGTATGTATTCATGGGTGTGTATGTGTATGTATGTGTGCCTTGAATCAGCTACTCACCTTTAGGGGATAACAATCTGGTATATAGATACATAGATGTACACATAGGTTATGGATGCATGCATGTATTTGTTTATTTATATTAGTGCATTTTATTTTTTCATGTGTATTTCTCGTATACATTTGGGCCGTTTGATATTGTTTGCATTGTGAGTAAAACAGTAGATTGTATGTTTAGTTGTTATCAGTGAAGTGAAGTGTTTGAAGTCCAGCATACAACGGTATAGTAGTAGTAGTATAAGTTGTAGTAGTAGTAGTAATAATAGTAGTATTAGTAATAATAGTAGTAGTAGTAATAGTAATTGTAGTAGTAGTGGTGCAGAGTCATACATTATTTGTTGCAATTATTTGTCTAATTCTGTGTTAATTACTTTAACAACATTTTATAAACTATCAAAATTATCCCTGAAGCTTGTTGATGTGTACACGTGGAAGGAAAATACCCTGTCATAAATGAAAACTTTAAAATGTCCATTAAATTAGCTTTATGAAAGAGTGTTTGAAGTAATGGTGTCCGTAATCATTGCAGGACCTGTGGACAGTGCATCAAAAGCTCATTGATGATCACATGATGGGCTCCTTCTCCTAAACAACTCAAGCCTTGCAGACATACCAGGAGAGGAAACAGTGTGTGTGTTGTGTTCCTGGCACCAGTTCATTCCTTTCTATCAGTGGTAATACAGTTGAAACACATCATTACTAGTACTGTATCCTTATGATGATTCTATATATTTTTTGACAGTTTACCCACTAACACAGTTGATTTTGTGAGTAAGTTATTTAGCTGTAACATTGTGTTCAACATGACTGATACATATTTCTGTAATATGGCACAAAATCTGCCACATATTTGTAACCAAGATTTGCTCTCTATGATTTAGAAGAAAAAGTTGTACCATGCTTTCACCTGGAAATATAATGCAGTAAACTCCCTTACAGCAATTATCCAAGCATTAAGTATTCCTCATCCAACCAGTATCATACTCTTCAAGCGTTACATTGTGCTTGATTAAGATAATATTCTAAAGGTTAAACTTTATCTATCTATACACCTGGCTGTATACTGCCACCATATTTCTTGAGAATGTACAAACAGCACACAGAGGGAGAGGGTGAAGCAAAATGTCGCTGAACCTAAATACCTTATTTGGCTATCCCTTTTTAATAGGGATGTAAAACAGTTATATAAATAGATATCCATTAAAAGAGAGTATCCAAATCAAGACATTTAGGATTCAGGAACACTTTACTCTCCCTTCCTTCCCCTTCTGCATCTTGTCTTTTCATAGGAGAGTATACAGAGGAGGAGCTTCCCAGATCCTCCCTCCGTCCCTTTTGGTAGTGTCTTATGAGCTGCAGAGAATACGGTTGTGGTTTTGGTTGTGGTATTCTTGCAGCCTCCACCGCAGTATTTATGTTAAATTGTGAGGTAAAAAAAATACCTTGTTATGTACAAAACATTTTTAGGCATCTGATGTGTTTGTAAATTAAGCTTGATCTCCAGACTCATTTGACTCGATCCTTGTGCTGATTAAAGACACAAGCCAAAGCTGACATCAAACTTGTTAAGCCTACACGAGAACGAATTTGACTGAATACTTTCTTAGAAGCATTGCTTGAGTATAAGTATTCCTAGTAATAATAAACAAGTCATCATGTGGACCATAGATGGAGAAGCTATTTGCTGGTGTAATATATAGTTATATGTGTGTGTGTGGTTTGTGATTGTTATACGTTAACTACAAAAGATTCTACAACCAACCAATAATTTCCAGTCTGTTGTATGCTAGAATCCTCACAGGTGCTAGTTGGTTAACTGGGAGTTTACTGCATTTGCATGTATGTTAATTGGTGATAGGGCAAGAATTTGTGTGAAATTTCTCTGGCTTATTTTGGAAATTGTCTCATTTGATGTTTAGATGGTCTGCTTTATCTCACTGATACACATACACGCACCCACGCACATACGCATTCGTTTTTGTTTGTGTATGTGGTAATTCAGATAAGAAATAGAGATAGCTGTGAAAAAAAAACATTCCTTGAAGGTGTATGAATTAGTTCCACAATTAACATTCTAAGACTTAGTTGGTCTGATTCCATCTATTGTTGTGATAATAATGTGACTTAGTATATGGTATTCTATAGTTTAAAAATGACTTGAATGACTTAAAAAATTGGTGTAATTGTATTATATGGAATGTCTATTTTTGTGAAAGTATTTGATAGCACAGATAATTAATTACTGAAATGGATGTGTAAGTACTTACATTTGTTTTTACCTTGTGGAAATATATATTGTTGTTTAGACTTTATACTGTTTTAATAAATTGTTGCTTTTGAATCTTATTTTCATTTGATTAATATATCAAAAAGGTTCTGATATAAGAACATAAGAAAATAAGGAAGCTACAAAAGGCCCGGAGGCCTGCACTAGGTAGTTTCTGTTAATCCTAATCCCCCTTATTACCTACACCCACCTCCCATCCCCATCCATGAAGTCGTCTAGTCTTCTCTTAAAACTCCCTATTGTCTTTGCACTAACTACCTGCTGACTGAGTCTGTTCCAATCATCTACCACCCTATTTGTAAACCAATTTCTGCCTATTTCTTTATTAAATTACATTTTTCTAGTTTGAATCCGTTATTTCTTGTTCTATCCTGATTACTGATCATAAGAACTTTTCCTACATCCCCCCAATATCCCCTCCAATATCTTTCCTCTTTCTTTTCGAGAGATATCATTTCTATATGTATGATTAGGTTTTTCATTTACTTCAGCTGGCTGATTAATGTGTGAACAACAAAGTGTAATGAAAATAAATCAAAGAATACTTTACGCTCACCAAAGAGGGGAAAAAAAAACTTCCATAAATACGAATTCCTTTAATTGCCTATCATAGCCAAGCAAAGAAAATCAGGAGAAACACAAAAAAGTGTGATTATGTCAGCCCAAGTTTATTATGTTTGTGTTTTATTCTTAAGTTTTCAAGTTGGTATCTATGCAAAGAACAATTTTTTTCTGAATCCTAACGTGTCAAAACCAACCATCATGAACATCCATTGAACATTTAGTACATAACTGGAAAAAACGAGAGCAAACTAGATAGAGACAAAACGCCACCAGCTAAACGGACTTATAAAACTCACGCGATAACACCATTTTTTAAAGCATTTCATTATCGCTTATCAGGCAGGAATAATCTTTTATCCAAGGTCCTCATTAATACGACGCAAAACCAGACTCGGAAATAGAGGCAGAGAGGTAGAAGTAGAAGAAAAAGCATGGAATTTTAACCCAGATAATCAATTCAGAAAATACGTAAATATTGTAATGAGTGTGCTAATTAATTGTTCAGAGCAGTGCTAATACTACTTAGTGGGATTCATTATTCAAGCAAGTACCTAATGTATGCAATTTTAGACAATAGGAGCTTCATGAATCGAATACATTTTTCGATAACATAGAGAGGAGCGAATCAGAAAGAGAGTATTCTGTTTTTTCTCGATCAGTTGGCATTTGCAGCATTGTTTGTTTACATTAGTTTGAAAAGATTAATGAGCGCAGCGTCATTGTGGTTTGTGGAGGCAATGATTGCAGTCCCAGTAGACTCATTTCTTATTATTGATGTACGTATACTACCTTAAACACCCATTATATAATTATATAATCATTAGGTAAGTAATTATCATGAAAGCATGACACACATGGCTATTATAGGTAGAACATTATGATTGTCAGTCAATTGTTTAAAGGCTCCGTGACTGATGTGAGAATATGTTAATTGTAAAAACTGTTTTATATAGATTATTCTGTAAGTTGGTTGAGTAAGTTGGTTAAGTTGTTAGGTTGGGTTAGGAAAGTAACCAACACTAATAAACATTTTGCACGAATGAATTCAATCTATAATCGATGTTAGAACGATTATGTTTGTGAATCTGTTATACGTACTGTACACGGATAGACAGCTTTCTTCCGCTATAAGATGAGAGACTAACGCTGAAATTAGTATGTGTGACGTACAGTACATAATATATATTTGGATATATATATATATATATATATATATATATATATATATATATATATATATATATATATATATATATATATATATATATATATATATATATAACAATATAGGGAAAAAAATAAACCAAAAAAATTGATTTAAAATAAATGAATATACTGCAAAAAATTTCGTTATCTCTCTCCTCGTTATTGTTCATAATGATATTTATATAAAACCCTTTCCTTGTCTTAATTATCACTATATTTAATGAAGGAAAATAAATTTGACACCTCTTTCCTTTTCCCTCCCTGAGCTGTCACTCGAGCCTGTCCCGAACGACATAAAAAGTTGGAACAATCTCCTGCAACCGTACCATCAGATCAAATAGCCGGAAATGGGTACAAACTCAACATACAGTTACATAATAGGTGCCAATGTATTCTCGTGGACCAACCATTAATTTGATACATGGTCAAGACATCAACTAAATAGCTGAATGCACATGTATATCTTACTCGTATTCGTTGTCAGTCGGTATCAGTATTTAAAAAAAACAATTATAGTGACGATTATACTTCTGTTTTTACATGTAGGTTAGATCACTCACTATAAACAACTAATGCCGTTACTGCTATTACTACTACTGCTACTACTACTACCTACTACTACTACTACTACTACTACTACTACTACTACTACTACTACTACTACTACTACTACTACTATTGCCACCACACCGTTGCGTGATGCCCTAACCAAGCCGCTCCTCTGTTAATGACTTCACTACCCTTGTTGGCTGAAAGTCCATGTCCGCCAATTAAACGAATTTGCACGCACGTTGGTGGATGGCCTTGTAGTGCGTAGCCTCGAGGCGTACCACTGCATACCTGCTGACGAGGTACTGAGCCTCTGCTACCCTACAATTAAGGTGACGGAAGTATTAGAGTTCCCTAGACTGTTTCTCCCATATTCTCCATCTTCGCCATCACACGCCCTAACCCCAATTTTCTCTTTCCTTTCATCATTTACTTTCTTTCTCCCTGCATTATGTATGCGTATGAATACTTATGTAATTGTTGTGTATTGGACTCATTCTGCGTTATGTCTTGAGGTGACAGATGTGTGGAGTTCAGTTTTTAAGCATTATGACGTTTTTTCCGTATTTTCTATTATTCCCTCGTGCTGTTTGGCTTATATGTGTAGCGTAGCGAGGTGAAAAGAGCACATAGCTTATATATATATATATATATATATATATATATATATATATATATATATATATATATATATATATATATATATATAGTGTATCATCATGCCTGCTTTGATTATTGCACGTGGAGGTGGAAGAAGTCTCGTTGATAACACACAGTATACAGTGGCTCAGAACACGAGGAGCTTGATGCAACCCTTCGCATATATAGAATGTGGTTTCACTTATCAAGCTCTCTTTCCTTCCCCACTCCCTCGTGGTGTTTCTGGTAATGATGGATGATGGTGTATGTGTGTGTGTGTGTGTGTGTGTGTGTGTGTGTGTGTGTGTGTGTGTGTGTGTGTGTGTGTGTGTGGTGGGGTGCGGGTTGGGGTGGAAGTTAGGACTAAACCAACTGACTATAAGGGAATTCAACCACCAAAGTGAGTGATACGCCTGGAAAAATCTCACCATGAAGAACGCTCAGAATATGGTCGTCAATTCCATGTATTGAATCCTATTTCACGCAAATAAGTAACAGTGAAACAACAATGGATAGGGTGGGTGGAGGAGGAGGAGGAGGAGGAGAATGAGATAATAGTAGGGCTGGGAATGGTAAAAGCTGGGTGGGTGGTTGTAGTTGGTGGTGTTTGTGTAAGGTCGAGGGTGAGGTGAGGGGAGGGGGGGCGATAATGGTGGTGGTGGTAGAGGAAATAGTAGTAGTTGGGATAATAGTATAGTGGAAGGGATGGTGGTGGTGATGGTGGTGGTGTGGTGATGATGTGAGGAAAGAGGTGGGAGTATAAGTAGCAGCAGGGAGGGGAGGGGTGATGTTGTCGTTGTTGTCGTTGTTATTGTGGTTGTTGTTGTTGGTAATGGTATTTACAGTGATATGATGGCGTAGTGGTGCATGGTGAGATTATAGTATTATGGTGTGTGTGTATGTGTGTGTGTGTGTGTGTGTGTGTGTGTGTGTGTGTGTGTGTGTGTGTGTGTGTGTGTGTGTGTGTGTGTGTGTGTGTGTGTGTGTGTGTGTGTGTGTGTGTGTGTAATCCCACGTCAGTCCTTATTGCAGCTGTGTGAGTGTTTTCTAAAATAATTTCGATTGCCTATACCTGTCCCACGCAGGTGATCTATTGGTGCAGGAAAAACTGATCGACTAATTGATTTTGATGTCGAAAATATTGATGCACTTTATAACGTGAGGCCTAAGTCTTAGTAAGGCTTTATAATTGATGTTCTGGTGGAAAGGCTTTATTGGCCTTATTGATGTGACTCATGGCGAACTTTTTCATTAGTGTATGTTTCTGTCAAGGCATTTATTCTTGTCAATAAAGAAAATGTAAGCCAGTCAATGTTCGCCAAATTATTCAGCTTCTAAGGCCGTCAAATAATTTTCATTCTTTAATTACGTTCAGAAAGAATAAAACGACTGGCAATGTTATGTTCGCTTTCTTGGTCACTTATTTACTATTTTTTTTATTTATTGATCTTTTTATTTATTTTTCTATTTTTTAGTTATTCCGAGTCTTGCGTTATACCTGAAGGAATTCTATATACAGAGAGAGTCACACGTAAAGCTTCATAAATAACTTTCTTGTTAACATGAATATCAGAAATCAGTCTTGAGTTATAGTTTATGAATTAATTAAATGTTTGAGATGGTTTGTATGTCTCACTGGAACCGTCGACAATAAAAATTGTGGTATAAATTTTAAAAGTTTATTTATTTTATTTTACTTTATTTTATTTTATTTTATTATTCTTTTTTTTTTTGTAATGGAATACGTTTGTAACATTTCAGAGGAATTGAATATCTTATTATGTTTCTTTGAATATTACTCTTTTTTTTCTTCTTTTTCAAGCACATGCATGTAATATATAAGCTTTATTGTGTGAAACTTAAATGGAGATGTGTACTAATATTTTGACATGCAGATAGTAGATGTATGCTAGTCATGTCACACGGGACGACACCAACAGACAATCACTATATATTACACACACACACACACACACACACACACACACACACACACACACACACACACACACACACACACACACACACACACACACACACACACACACACACACACACACACACACACACACACACACACACACACACACACACACACACACACACACACACACACACACACACACACACACACACACACACACACACACACACACACACACACACACACACACACACACACACACACACACACACACACACACACACACACACACACACACACACACACACACACACACACACACACACACACACACACACACACACACACACACACACACACACACACACACACACACACACACACACACACACACACACACACACACACACACACACACACACACACACACACACACACACACACACACACACACACACACACACACACACACACACACACACACACACACACACACACACACACACACACACACACACACACACACACACACACACACACACACACACACACACACACACACACACACACACACACACACACACACACACACACACACACACACACACACACACACACACACACACACACACACACACACACACACACACACACACACACACACACACACACACACACACACACACACACACACACACACACACACACACACACACACACACACACACACACACACACACACACACACACACACACACACACACACACACACACACACACACACACACACACACCACACACACACACACACACACACACACACACACACACACACACACACACACACACACACACACACACACACACACACACACACACACACACACACACACACACACACACACACACACACACACACACACACACACACACACACACACACACACACACACACACACACACACACACACACACACACACACACACACACACACACACACACACACACACACACACACACACACACACACACACACACACACACACACACACACACACACACACACACACACACACACACACACACACACACACACACACACACACACACACACACACACACACACACACACACACACACACACACACACACACACACACACACACACACACACACACACACACACACACACACACACACACACACACACACACACACACACACACACACACACACACACACACACACACACACACACACACACACACACACACACACACACACACACACACACACACACACACACACACACACACACACACACACACACACACACACACACACACACACACACACACACACACACACACACACACACACACACACACACACACACACACACACACACACACACACACACACACACACACACACACACACACACACACACACACACACACACACACACACACACACACACACACACACACACACACACACACACACACACACACACACACACACACACACACACACACACACACACACACACACACACACACACACACACACACACACACACACACACACACACACACACACACACACACACACACACACACACACACACACACACACACACACACACACACACACACACACACACACACACACACACACACACACACACACACACACACACACACACACACACACACACACACACACACACACACACACACACACACACACACACACACACACACACACACACACACACACACACACACACACACACACACACACACACACACACACACACACACACACACACACACACACACACACACACACACACACACACACACACACACACACACACACACACACACACACACACACACACACACACACACACACACACACACACACACACACACACACACACACACACACACACACACACACACACACACACACACACACACACACACACACACACACACACACACACACACACACACACACACACACACACACACACACACACACACACACACACACACACACACACACACACACACACACACACACACACACACACACACACACACACACACACACACACACACACACACACACACACACACACACACACACACACACACACACACACACACACACACACACACACACACACACACACACACACACACACACACACACACACACACACACACACACACACACACACACACACACACACACACACACACACACACACACACACACACACACACACACACACACACACACACACACACACACACACACACACACACACACACACACACACACACACACACACACACACACACACACACACACACACACACACACACACACACACACACACACACACACACACACACACACACACACACACACACACACACACACACACACACACACACACACACACACACACACACACACACACACACACACACACACACACACACACACACACACACAGACACACACACAGACACACACACAGACACACACACAGACACACACACAGACACAGACACAGACACAGACACAGACACAGACACAGACACAGACACAGACACAGACACAGACACAGACACAGACACACACACACACACACACACACACACACACACACACACACACACACACACACACACACACACACACACACACACACACACGAGAAAAAGTTGCTGCTGAGATAGGTATGCTGGTGGTGGTAGTAGTAGTAGTAGTAGTGGTGGTGGTGGTGGTGGTGGTAATGGTGGTGGTGGTGGTGGTGGTGGTGGTGATAGTAGTTATTATTGATTATTATGATGGTAATGGTAGTGAAAATGATGCTGTTCTGATGATGATGATTATGTCAATAATGATGATGGTGGTGATGATAAGGATAATGACGACGCACACACACACACACACACACACACACACACACACACACACACACACACACACACACACACACACACACACACACACACACACACACACACACACACACACACACATCCACACACACACCAACTAACACAATCACACACACCAACTAACACAATCACACACACACACACACACACACACACACACACACACACACACACACACACACACACACACACACACACACACACACACACACACACACACACACACACACACACACACACACATACACATACACACACACACACACACACACACACACACACACACACACACACACCAACTGACACAATCACATATAACAACAACAACAATAATAATCATAATAAAACAACATAATACACACATCCATATGCATAAGATAAGCTAGGGTAAGGTGAGGGTGGGGAAGGGGGAGAGAGGGAGAGGTAGGAAAGACTCAGAACCCAGGAACACAAACATCCTTATATAATAATTTCCTGTTCGTAATACGTTAATGTCCTGTGTGTGTTGGAGACGATACGTTCACCTGGTCCGTACACACACCTGCTGCAGCTTAACGTTTAGTGTGGACTTGCCATTCGCTCGCGCTCTCCGCCAATCAGATGAGTGTTTGTAGCACCTGCAACGCTCTGATTGGTGGGTTAGGTATAAGCTCCTTCTTTAGTAGACTGGTTGGTATATAGGCTACCACTGCACCTACCTACCTACTCCTACCTACTTGTTGTTGTTGTTGTTGTTGTTGTTGTTGTGGTGGTGGTGGTGGTTTGATCTTTCTTTCTTCCTTTCTTTCTTTTGTTGTGTGGTATTTTCTTTCTTTTTTTTCTTTTTTTCTTTTTGTCTATTGCTATCGTTATATATTTCTAGTTTGGTATGGGTTTTTTTCCTTGTTTGCTGCATTTTTTTTTTTTTTTTTTTTTTTAATGTTTCGTGATGATTGTATATATCATTATTATTTTTCAAGTTTATCTCGCACACTTTCCTTTTTGTCATATACATATTTTTTCCCTTATCTCGTGGGTTAACAATAAGTATGACACTCCGTTATTTCACTCTGATGTCTCACTTAAGTGCCTCCTCGAAATTCAATGCTGCACCTCATGATATTGCAAAGAAAATGTGATTATAAACCAAAAATATCATTGGGTTGAATTCAGGTATGTGAATTCAAGCAAAACTACAACACAGACTTATGTAAATAGTGAGTGAGCTGCTTCATTGCGATATCTGCTTCATCTTCCGCTGGCCTTGAACTTGTACATATGCATAGTTCTATAAACATTAATAGAAATATAAATCAGTAGCATGCATTGTTCTGGCTACATTGGAAATACAGACCCATGCAGTATACTCTTGATTCTATAGCTCAGTATTCTAATTACGTAATAGGTAGAAATTAATTAACACTTGTATATAGACACATCAACATTCTGGCTACGAGGAAATGCATGGACATATATGCAGTCTATCCCAGCTCTTCAGTTATATACATGCATACATATACACAATCAAGGACTTCCTTTTATACGTCCACTGAATGCAGCTCATCTAGACACCTAAGTACTTAATTCCGCATTACTGAGTACACAATTATCTGACAAATTATAGTCTTTACTCTAAATGATACTAAATCGTACGACTTTTCAGTAGCTTCGTTATACAATAGGAGTATTTAGTTCCGTCTGAACCATCCGTCATTCATACTTAACGAGATCTTAAGAAGTTTTGATTCGTAACTTTTCGTTGGTGCAAAGCTACTACTACAAGAGGTGTGGTGATGCAGGTGGGAGGTTGATTGTAGTTTTTTATGTAGATCCGTGGTGTGTATTATCTTGGTGAGGACTGTATGTATAGGCAGGAAAGGAATAATAAAAGATGTATGCAGTAACAGACATCATCATCATTATCATCATCATCATCATCATCATCATCATCATCATCATCACCACCATTAATAATATCACTCCCCATTTCTCGAAGGAAGAACATTCAAGAGTCTTAATTTCATGACAAATATAGACTCCTCTTCGATATTTTCACACGAGCCGCTAAGCTAATTTATAAACCACAGATTCCTAACTCAACTTTCTACTTCGCGGCAACACACAAAACAGCTTCCACCACAATGAATTCGGTGACATTCAGTTCAGAAAATAATGATAACAAAACATACATGTAAACAGGACAACTAACTGATCATTTATAAACTCGGCGCCAAAAGTTCCCATGCACCACCGCCATCTGTTGAGATTCTTCACAACTGTCGCCAAACGAGTCGAACCGAGTCAAAGATTCACTTGATGCGGTTCAACTATTGTCTCACTCTCTTTCACACCGAGAGTCAAAAGATTTTCATGTCAGTATCTCACCAGATGTAGTGAGATGTAGAGGTGACACTCGCGCAATTATGAGGACGTAAGTACAGTACTACATCAGCTCAACATTAGTGGTTTTAATAATGTCTTCCCTTACTTATAGAAACACGAATTTTTCTATAGAATGACAACTGAAGCCTTGAGGAAGGGATCAGGTGGCTCTATGGTACAGTGACCTAAAGGTTTTGAGTTTGATTCTGGCTCACGGCAGCTTCTTGGTGAGAGGGCAGAGCTCTCTCGTTAACCCTAGCTGAACTATATGGTCTATAGATGCCTAGTTGGGAAGGATTATTTAATCACCTTTTAGAATACGAGAAAAAAATGAAATAGTATATGCAGTCGTACCACATTCATTAACTAAGGAAACTCCATGCTTGTAAGGTTTGATTTGCATTAAACTTGAAAACATATTGACTTAGAGGTTAGATAATCAACAACAATCATGGTATTACATTTTACATTATCATTATATATTGTGTTGACAAACGAATTAAGAAAACATTTGATCCTTTTGATTGTGAGTATTGTATGCATGGAGGAAAGAAAAGGTTACCGTAGTGTTGAGGAAACAGATGAATAGTTATGCTGTTTGGCCAGTCATTAGCATTATGTGCTGAAATGACAACTGCATGCATAAATAAAGCTTCATTCATTATATTTGTCATACCCATGTTGTCCACAGAGGATAGTTGTATATATGTATAATTCACCACAAAGACTCACTAGTAGGAGGTGGTCTGGGTAAGGAATGATTATTAATTTAGGTTAAGTTAGGTTTGGTTTGGTTAGGTTATGCCACACATCACATAAGTCTCACATCACATAAGTCTCACATCACCTAAGTCTCACATCACCTAAGTTTCACATCACCTAAGTCTCACATCACTTAAGTCTCACATCACATAAATCTCACATCACATAAGTCTCTCATCACCTAAGTCTCACATCACTTAAGTCTCACATCACGACAGTTGCTTCTGAGTCAAATTGATCATATCTTCCTGGACCTTGATGAAATTTTCTGCCACAACGGAAAAAAATGAGTGCGGTGTATTTATGAATTTATGAATCAATAATTAGACTTAACGCAAAGTATATATAACTACCTTGCCAGACGACCACCCAGCACTCAGGCGTGAACGGGTTTTGTATACCTGCATATAAGAGATCACCGTACAATTACCTGAGACAGTCAT